>OVAP01000129.1:0-50541 GCA_900406295.1 Aurinia saxatilis | reverse complement strand
ATATGTGGTTATGGGTATGACAAATTGGGTATATTTGTCATTCTCTCCATAATCAAGGGGACTAAACTGTAAGCTTATCTTCCAATAATGTTATTTATGGGAGAACAACAATAAACTTTGTAAAATAATGAACATACTATTTACGAAGTAGAATCCAGCAAAGTTTACAGTTTAGTCGGCTTGATTTTAGATGCATGGTCATTGACATGAAAATTTTGTTATGTCTTTTGCCATTAGAAAAGTTCACTAGACTCCTTATATCATGTTAAATCGAATGGAAATTAACAAAATAAATAATACTCTAAATATCCCTAAAGTATCGAAAATCCTTTCAATATTCATAAAATCCTTTAACAAAATTTCTGAATTAGTCAAACCGAAATAACTGAATTATTCGAATACTCCAACTGAACCAACCAAACCGACTAGACCAAACCACAGTGGAAGTCACGTGGTGTTGATTTAGATCATCACATCACATGATCTTCTTTCTTCTCTCCGTCTCCGTCGAGAGAAACTTTTCCGATGTTGGAGAATCTTCAAGAGTCGCAACGGACAGCCCTCGCTGGGGCTTTCGTGCTCATTTTCCCGATTATCTTCTCCCCGAATCTCTTCCGTCCACTCGGTCACGCATATCCGAATCTCTTTTCGGTCAGTCCAATCTCTTCATTTTTACTTGTAGATCTCTTGTGTGAATTGAAGTGTGAATATATTATCATAGGAATGGAATGCTCCAAGGCCTAGACATTTGCGTTTACTCCAAGGTGCTCTCGATCGAGAAATTGTAAGAGTTTTGGACAGAACAGGCTGAGCTTTTGTTTTGTTTTGTTAAAGCTTTTGTCAAAATTTATTTGTGCAGTCGATCAGACAACAAGTGGAGTTATGGTCTCCTTTGCCAGATCAAGGTTGGAAGCCTTGCACTAGACGTGAAGGGTCTTGTAAGTTTTTGATTTTGTACTTTCTTCTGAGAGAGTGAGTGACTAGTCTACTTGCTGCATATTGAGGACTTTGTTGTCACTTGTTTTGCAGCCTTGCCAGAGAAATCTCCTGGCTTTCTTCAAGTGTTTCTTGACGGTGGACTAAATCAACAAAGAATGGGGGTGAGAGTTTCTGTCAGATTCTTTCTAGTTTTATTTCGATTTGTATGTTGCTTTTCAGTTCTGACTCTTCCAGATGTGTAGATATGTGATGCTGTTGCTGTTGCCAGGATATTGAACGTTACACTCGTGATTCCACGCCTTGAAGTTAATCCTGTTTGGCAAGATTCAAGGTAATGTAATATAGTATTGTCTACTATGGAGCTTAGTTTGATGGCGGATTTGGTGATTTATGCTTGTGGTGGCATTTTCTTTCGCAGTTCATTCTCGGATATATTTGATGTGGATCATTTTTTGAATATCCTCAAAGACGATGTGCGGATTGTTAGAGAGTTACCATCACAGTTTGCCTGGAGCTCTCGTGATTATTATGCGACAGGTATTCGAGCTACTAGGATTAAGACGGCACCTGTGCATGCTTCCACCGAGTGGTATATGGAAAATGTCCTTCCTGTTATTCAGAGGTTTGTGGCCACTGATCTTTTCAGATGAAGCTACGCATTGTTTAGCTTATCATTGTTCAAGTCAAAGTTTTGATGCTATTATGAATCCTCCTATCATCTTTCTGCAGTTATGGAATAGCTGCTGTTGCCCCATTCTCTCACCGCTTGGCATTTGACAATATGTCTGAAAGTATACAGCGGTTACGCTGTAAAGTAAATTTTGAAGCATTAATCTTTGTTCCTCAAGTTCGGAAGCTAGGGGATGCTCTTGTGCATCGTCTCAGAGATTCTCCTTCCATCTCTATGGATCCAAAAGACAAAGTAAAAGCTGGAGCTGCAAAGTTTGTTGTTCTGCATCTTCGTTTCGATAAAGTGTGATTCTTATTTTCCAACCCATTTTTGTTGTTGTAGTTATCTGCTTCTAATATAATTTGTTAATTTATCTTTGCTTAGGATATGGCTGCTCATTCAGGATGTGACTTCGGAGGTGGTAAAGCAGAAACACTGGCGTTAGCAAAATACAGGCAGGTGATTTGGCAAGGAAGGGTCATGAATTCCCAGTTCACAGACGAGGAGCTAAGAAACAAAGGACGTTGCCCGTTGACACCAGAAGAGATTGGTTTACTGCTTTCTGCTTTGGGTTTCAGTAACAGTACACGACTCTATCTAGCTTCACACCAGGTCTATGGAGGAGAAGCAAGAATCTCGACTCTACGAAAACTGTTTCCAGTACTGGAAAACAAGAAAAGCTTAGCCTCTGTAGAGGAGCTCGCTGATGTAGATGGGAGAGCTTCTCTAATGGCTGCAGTCGATTACTACGTGAGTATGAAGAGCGACATTTTCATCTCTGCCTCTCCCGGGAATATGCACAACGCATTGCTGGCACATAGAGCCTACTTGAACCTGAAGACCATAAGGCCTAACATGATACTGTTGGGACGGCTTTTCGTGAACAGGAGCTTAGTGTGGTCTGAGTTTGAGAAAGCCGTTATGAATGGGCACAAGAACAGGCAAGGCCAGCTTCGTCTACGCAAGGAGAAACAGTCCATTTATACATATCCAGCTCCTGATTGCTTGTGTAAAGTAGCTGCTTAGTTTCCTTCTGATTCTTATGTTTTGCTCTTTGTATACACTTCCACTTACATGTGCCTTTACATTACAATATAGTTAAGATCATAGCATATATTATATCAAATTCCACAATATATCTTAGACACTACTCGATACACGAGCAGTAAACTTTATATTAAAAAAACCAAGAGGGACATGCATAATGTGATTATGTGAAATATGATGTGAACAAATGTTTTTTTTTCTCCGGTACTTCTAGGGACGGTACGGACCAAGTAAAAACGAAAAGACAAAAGTGACCTTGACCTGCTCTGAATGTAGTGTAGTGTACCATTGCAAAAGGGGTAAAATGGGAGTTTGAGAGATCGGTCTATGTCTCATTAATGAATGTTGATGGTCTACCGGACAGGTGCATGTGTCCCACTTCCCTATTATTGCCACCGCTCTTATCTTTTGTCTCTTTTTCATTTTCCTCAAAATCTTTATTCATTCTAATAAATGAATTTCTCATAAAACATAGTAAAATATTAATATATATACTTTTCTTTTAATATAAAAACTACTAAAATCGTAATAATAATTTACAAACACAAATATAAGTTACAATTTATTAAGATATAGAATCTGAAAAATTCATGTTTTAAAGGAACATAAGCTCATAGTTCACTTGGTTTATGTCCAATAATTTTCTATCATACAGTTTCCAAATATAGGGTCAAAATCAAACTATATATCATGTGGATTAAATTTGGCTAATAACATAAAATAAATCATTATACTATATATGTCTTGGATTTCCAACATTTTACATGTTTTAAAAAATTGTGATAATGTCGTACATTTGTGAAACACTCCAAAATACACTCATCTTGTTTTCTAATTATTGGTGATTATTACTAGGTTCATGGTTTCTTGACTTCTTGGTGAAGAGTACAAACAAACAGCAAAAAAAGAGCATCACTTTTTATAATTTAGCAAGAAGAAAGAGTTTATTCTTTTCTCTTTTTTTGTTTCCAATCTGTTTCCAACAAACAACCCATGTTACATATTTTCTTGTCCAGATAAACCTATCAACTTTTATGTTTCTTTCTTCTTGAAGAAAATTTCCTCTTTTGTTCAAACTCAGATCTTTATGCTTCTTGCTTTCTCGTTTCCTAAGTTTGATTCTATCTCCATTTTGGTTTCTTCTTTGTACTACTTCTTGTGGACTATTTCTGGGTTGTGTTTCAGATCTAGCAACTTCTTCAAAGTGTTTTTACTGAAAGAGACTCAAAGGTTTGGATCTTTGTTCACTTTGGTCTTGCTTTCTTTAATATAAATTTTCAGCATTTTTGGATTCATTTCTAAAAAAAGCTGTCGGTTTCTGCTTGAGAAGAGGGTAAAAATCTCTTCTTTGAGTCTCGTTGTGAGCCATTGTTCCTCTTGAAGCTTCTCTGATATGGTCTGGTGGAGGCTAATTACAGATTAAGGAAATTTCTGCTTCAGGGAGAAGCTAGATAGGGTTTTGCTTATCTGTAGTTGAACATTGTGTCTTTCTAAGATTCAGTAGCAGTGATTGGTTGGTTTACTGGGTGGTTCTAGTGTTCTTTGGGGGGTTTTAAGTGGCTATGTTGAAGTTGAGGAAAAAGTTTCTGGAACCTCTTCTAGGTGTGTTGATTTTCATCACTTGTGTTGTTGACTATGGAGAAGCTCAGTCCAAGAGTTTCCTTGTTGATTGTGGCTCAAACACTTCAACCAAAGCAGATGGAAGAATATGGGTTGGAGATATGTCTCCCAACAAGAGTATGACACTCGGTTCACCAGGAATTGATGCTACTGCATCGACATCGATGGGGAGTTCGGTCTTTTCTGAGATTTATAAGTCGGCTCGTGTTTTCGATTCCATGTTGAACTATACATTTGAAGGGATACCTCTAGGAAGTTACTTTGTGAGGCTTCATTTCAGTCCTTTTGCCATTGATAACCACAATGTAAACGAGTCTTCGTTTAGTGTGTTTGCGAATGGTTTGAGATTGATGTTTGAGATCAACGTCCAGGGTGAAATCGCGCATAAGAATCTCGTCTTGCTAAGTTCTGGCCACAATGCTACTGCCTCTTCCTTGGTTAAAGAGTTTCTGTTACCCATTGGACCGGGAAAACTGGTTTTGAGTTTTGTCCCGATGAAAGGATCTTTCGGGTTTGTCAATGCTATTGAGATTGTTCCTGTTGTTAATAATCTTTTCAAAGAGTCAGCTACTAAAGTGGGTGGAAGTGAAGTGGAGCTTGGTTTGCGCGGACGCGGGATTGAAACTATGTATAGGCTAAACGTTGGTGGTCCCAAGCTAGGTCCAAGCCAAGATCTTGAGCTATACAGAACATGGGAAACAGATTTAAGCTACATGGTGATTGAGAACGCGGGTGAAGATGTCAAGAACAGCTCGAGTGTCACATATGCTTCGTCTAATGATTCTCCTGTGGCTCCTCTTCTTGTTTATGAAACTGCTAGGACGATGGTAAACAATGAAGTTTTGGAGAAACGGTTCAACATTTCTTGGAGATTTGAAGTGGATCCGAATTTCGACTACTTGGTTAGGCTACATTTCTGTGAGCTGGTTGTTGATAAGCAAAACCAGAGGATATTCAGGATATACATAAACAACCAGACAGCTGCTGGTAATTTTGATATATATGCACAAGCAGGTGGGAAGAACAAAGGTATTTATCAAGATTACTTCGATCCTGTCTCCTCTAAGAACAACATTTTGTGGATTCAACTCGGGCCTGATACATCCATTGGTTCTGGAGCCGATGCTCTTCTGAGTGGTCTGGAGATTTTCAAGCTCAGCAAAAACGGGAATCTTGCTCATCTCTTCAGGTTTGATTCAAGTGGTCACTCGGTAGATGACTCGAAGATGCGGATGATTTGGATAAGTGTTGGTGCTGGTATAGCAACTATCATTCTTTTGGCTTTCTTGGTAACGTTGGTTGTATGTTGCTGCAAGAAAAGGCGAAACAAGTCAAATGAATCCAAAGACAATCCTCCCGGATGGCGTCCATTGTTCTTGCATGTTAATAACAGTACTGCAAACGCCAAAGCAACGGGAGGCTCACTGAGACTGAACACTCTTGCAGCAGCTACGGGTAGGAAGTTCACACTAGCCGAGATTCGTGCAGCCACCAAGAACTTTGATGACGGTTTAGCTATAGGAGTTGGAGGCTTCGGTAAAGTCTACAGGGGAGAGCTTGAAGATGGAACACTCATGGCTATAAAACGAGCCACCCCTCATTCTCAGCAAGGACTAGCTGAATTTGAAACCGAGATTGTGATGCTTTCAAGGCTTAGGCATAGGCATCTTGTATCTTTGATCGGGTTCTGCGATGAGCACAACGAGATGATCTTGGTTTATGAGTACATGGCAAATGGAACTCTGAGGAGTCATCTATTTGGAAGCGACCTTCCTCCTTTATCATGGAAGCAACGGTTAGAAGCTTGTATAGGATCTGCCCGAGGATTGCATTACCTTCACACAGGCTCTGAGAGAGGAATCATTCACAGAGATGTTAAGACAACAAACATATTACTAGATGAGAACTTTGTGGCAAAGATGTCCGATTTTGGGTTGTCGAAAGCTGGACCTTCCATGGACCATACTCATGTAAGTACAGCTGTAAAAGGAAGTTTCGGTTATCTTGATCCGGAATACTTCAGGAGGCAACAGTTAACAGAGAAGTCAGATGTGTACTCTTTCGGTGTTGTGTTGTTCGAAGCCGTCTGCGCTCGAGCTGTTATAAACCCAACTTTGCCTAAAGACCAGATCAATCTGGCAGAATGGGCTTTAGGCTGGCAAAAACAGAGGTCTCTCGAGACTATCATCGACCCAAATCTGAGAGATACATACAGTCCTGAATCACTGGAGAAGTATGGGGAGATAGCGGAGAAGTGTTTAGCAGATGAAGGGAAGAACAGGCCAATGATGGGAGAAGTTTTATGGCACTTGGAGTATGTTTTGCAGCTTCATGAAGCTTGGCTCCGTAAACAGAATGGAGAAAACTCATTTTCGAGCAGCCAAGCCGTAGAAGAAGCACCTGAGAGGGAGAGCTCTACTCTTCAAGCTTCTTCCCATCAAGATTCCTCTGCAATGGAGAATAGCCAAACAGGACCAACTCTTCATAACATGGTGTAGAGGAAGCAATGGATCTGACCATCCCCAAAATTATTCTTTTGTTCTTTTGTTTTTATTGATTAGTGATTATGATTGATTCAGAAGCTCTTACTAATGGAGCTTGTAATATCATGATGGTTGCAAATATTATTTGCATTTAAAGTATTTGTTTCTCATTTTTTTCCATTTGTTTTCATCTCCAATTGTTTGCATTAGAGAAATGTACGACTAAGCTACATATCTCTACCCATCCACATGAATAAGAAGAAACATGTTAGCTATTTCAAGAACTCACTCAATCACAATCAGATAAGATTTGGAAACAGTAGGAGAAAAAACTTATTGAAAAGGGTTCTACATGATACAGTACGCTTAATGCTCTGTGTCGAGGCAAAGATATGTTTTAGCTAATAGCAAAAAGAAGAACAAGGGTTCCAGATACTTTTTGTTGTTTGGTAAAGCCACTCAAAAACAGAAAATACAGATTGGTTCCTCTCTCGGACCTGGACAAAGCTTCAAGATCCAGAGAGGATACCAAGCATAGGTAGACAGATGGATCTCATTTCTTTCCACCACCGGAAACATTGAACTTGAAGAAAATGATATCACCGTCCTGAACAACATATGTTTTGCCCTCCTGTCTGTATTTTCCGGCGGCCTGAATAGTTTATAGGATTGTCGATTAGACTATTGTCAACTCAATTAAACATAAAGATTTCCATCAGCATTTGACTAATTTAGCCATTCCATCTTCAACAAGATTACAATGCAATGATGAAGAGCTTCTTTAACATTTTCATGGTTCTTTAAAAGACTACTTGTTCCACAAAGAGAGGAGGAAAGGGAGTTTTAGACGAGTACCTTGACTGCAGGTTCATTGCCAAGTTCCTTGAGATCCTCAAATTTCATGACCTGTGATTTCAACACAACACATGGAATAAACTACATCGGATTTAAAAATAGACAAAGCATTTAACTCAGGTAAACAATTGATTTGTTTGTGAAACTGATGAAATCTTATATATAATTTGCATTAGGATTCTGTTTTGATACCTACAGGCCTGCATAGATGCAAATCACTAATGGGAAATCAACACCAAGAATCCAAGATGAATATGAGAATATGTAAGTATCTAATATGTCAGGAAAAAGCTGATAAAAATTACGGAAACTCATTAACAGAACAATCATTAACACTCGGAGGGAAAAGGATTGGCGCACATGAATTTCAGGGTAGGGAAAATTTCATAATTTGACTAAGAATAAAGAGAAATGAGAAGAAAGTAACCTCGGCACAAATAAATCCTCTCTCAAAATCAGTATGAATGGCCCCAGCAGCTTGAGGAGCCTTTGACTGCCGTCTTATTTGCCAGCATTTCACCTGCAGAACAGAAAGTAATTTATGGGTGTACCTTTTAAACCAGCAAATGCACTACCGGGCACTTTATACTAAACATGCTCTATCAAATGGCTCTTAACAGAAAGATAATGCTTAAAAGAACATCTCAGAGAAATAGACAAAGCGTGTTGTGCAGCCAAGTAAATAATTAGTACAGTGGGATTGTATTACCTCATCAGGCCCTGCTGTAAAGAAATATATGAGGTTAATGGCTGAAAATCCAGTTTTGATGATCCTTGGAAGAGCACTGTCAAAGCAGCGATGACCATGAGATTCACTTTAACGGGGTCATAGATAATCATCTACAGAATAGATTTGAGGGAAGGCTATGCCGTTCTAATTTACTAACCTTTGCAGTTTGTTCTCCTC
Organism: Aurinia saxatilis; assembly: GCA_900406295.1. NCBI lineage: Eukaryota > Viridiplantae > Streptophyta > Magnoliopsida > Brassicales > Brassicaceae > Aurinia > Aurinia saxatilis. The sequence goes on along the minus strand of OVAP01000129.1, from coordinate 42,020 downwards.
ACAATACTTTGCTGCTTCATCTGGCAGCATATCAGCGAGACTCCTTTCAAAAACACCACTGAAAGGAATCATAGTATCACCACCGTGTTCTTGAACCCTACATAACATTGAAACATAATTTTCAGCTTAGGAGAAGTATGATAAGGGAAACGTCGTCGTAGAAGCAACTTTTGCAGCAACAGAGGGTCAAAGCGCTTATTTATTATTAAATATAAGATTGTTTACTCAACACAGTTTGTGAAGGGATATGTCTAAGTACCATGCATGAATCTTCGGCAAGAACTTGTTTTTCTTCCTCTGGTAGTCTCTCTCATTCATGTTAATCTGTGAGTTAAATTGGAGAGCAATTAGTGATCACAAAAAGCAACGCTGATATGAAACATTTACTTGTAAGGCATAGACATCAGAAAAAGTTAAAAGTATTAGTATGCTTAAATTCGGGAGCTAACTGTCACAGAAAATAAACAGTATGACTAAAGAATACTTGTAAAAAGTGTTGACCATTGAAATCAAACAAGCAAAAGAATCTATCCTGACAGAAAATGATTACAAAAAGAGATGAACAGTCAAAAGTACTCACCAAGTAAACAACAGGCTTTGCAGAAAGCAATTGGAAAGTGTTCAAAATCTCGATATCAGCTGCTTTCCAGTCCCCGAAACGGACATCCTTTCCATCTTCCAGCCAAGCTTTTACCTGTACCCAAGATATACAATCATTATTCAGCCAAACAATAGTTAACAACCGATAACATTCAGAGAACAAGACTGCATGTTAATAACTCCTAAGCACACCTTTTGCAAGAGGTCAAGTTCTACTTTTAGCTGCTTGTCATTGCTCCTCTTCATGCTCTTCTCAACATCTTCAATCTTCTTTCCAACGAATTCAATATCCTAAACTCACACGAACGTGCAATTATTCAGTTGGAAATCCAAACAATCGGCTGAAAAAAATGAATAAACATGATCTAACTAATACAAACAACAACAGACAACTTCATTAAGCCACACCGAAGGGGTTTCATGAGCTCAGATATCTAGAAGTCAATATCTGTAAGAGATTGGATTCACCTTTAGACGCAACTCTTCAGTAATGGTCTCCAAATCTCTAACAGGATCCACGATATCATCGACATGGATAATATCAGGATCTTCAAAAGCACGTAAAACATGGAAGATTCCATCAACAGCACGAATATGTGACAAGAAACTATTTCCAAGCCCCTGTCCTTCATGAGCGCCTCTAACAAGCCCAGCAATGTCATGAATTTCCAGGAAAGCCGGAATCTGAGGCGTCACAATAAACACAATCCACCTTAAGCAACAAACCCATTCGTGGTTTTAAGTTAACTAACTAACAGAGTAATCTCCTTACCTCACTCTTAGGCTTGAACAATTGGCAAAGCCAATCAAACCTCTCATCAGGGATATTGACACGAGCCTCATTAGGCTCAATGGTACAAAAGGGGAAATTCTCAGCTGGAATTGATAGCTTTGTGAGTGTGTTGAAAAGTGTAGACTTTCCCACATTTGGTAACCCAACCTACAAATCATCACCAAAAACAAAAGCCATGAATTCAATAATTAAAACTCAATCACCACTAAACAAGCTACAACGAAACCATGAACAAGCTATAACGTTCATTTCATAGGTACGAGTTAATAGATCTCCCCCAGAAGAAATAAAAGCCACCCTCATCTATAAATCAACCAGATAAGAGAGTGAGGAAGATGATTTACGATTCCGATCTTGAGATGAGAAGAGAAACGACCGAGAATAGGCCTCTCTACGGGACCTGCATCCTTCGCTTTGGCTTTGGGAGGCATGTTTCTCTAGTGTTTCGAGCTTGAGAGCGAGAGAAACGAAGCAGAGAGATTCTAGGGTTTTTGCTGAATAGCTAAACAGAAGAAGAAGAAGCTACGAGGTTAAAGAGGAGCATTAGAGATTCCTCAATCTGGTTCACTGGACCGGTCTAAATTCGATGGACATTTTCCGGTTTATCACGAACCATGACAAAGTAAAACCAAATTATATTAATTCAGCTTATAACTGAACCAGTTTAAAATATGATCCGATCATATAATTCCACTAAATCGATGATATCATGTACTTAAATATGAAATATTATTACACATTTACGACAGATTTCAAACTTCCATTCAAGTCCGAAAAGTTTCCAAAATTTCCATACATCAAAACCTACTTTATAGTTTAGCGCAATAATGTTTTTCATAATGATTAAGACTTTTACAAACGTGCAGATAGATTGTATTAAGAACCCTACTTTGCCAAAATTGGATTCCTGCATTACATTTTCAGAGGGATTCACGAGGACTAGTGGATGGTCTGATTCTGGAAGGCATCTTCGAGAGTTTCTCGGTTTCACGCATGAACGAGTGTTTAGGAGTTATCGACATCTTGTTCATCTCGTAATCAAGCTCCATATCACCATCAGAATCCTCCTCCTCGCTGTCATCTCCAGTCACTATGACCTCGGGACATTGCTCCTCATCATCATCTTCATCATACGTCGGCTTCACATTTGACCAGTAGATGAAGTTCGGGGAGATCGAGCTTCAAGATTTTGACAAGAAAACAATTACATTTTCATTAGTTTCTCATACTGCTCAACAGGGCGAGAGCACTAGTTAAGATAGTAAACCTGTTAGACATTTTCAACAAGCACGGGTCAAAAGGGAAGAATGTGTCGAGCCTCTCAAATCCGCCAAAAGCACGAGAAAGTTCAGACTCCAGTAGATCATCGAAAATGAAAGCTTCTGAAACGATGAATAGACCACCAGCTTTGGCTTGTTTAAGGAACTCTGCAACTACAGATGGAAGGCATACCTGTTCACACAAAAGATAGATTGGTGCAAGTTTAATAGATGTGATACTTATGTACTCTAGACAGTACTTTCATATAACAATTGAGCTATAAGATAAAAAAAAGCAAAAAGTGTAATTCACCATCAATGGGTTTAGCCTGTGAGATAAAATTGACTCCAATGGTGCAAGATGTGATTCGAACCGAGGAACATCCAGGATGTGTCTCATCCGGAAGCATAGCACGTACAAGATTGCCTACAGTCACAAAAAAGTAACAAATTTAAGTGATGCATGAAACGATACCGTATGATCCCAAAACCAAGATAGTCAAAACTTTGTAAGGGTAGGATCTTTAACACTGATCAGTGACTAGAGGACATCAAAGATAGTCTCCGCAGAACAAAAAAAGCAACACGACGGTCCTACACTTGGACTATACCTGACATCCAGAATAGAAAACTTGATGTGCTTCAGGCCTAATGTCATCATCACATCTTCTGCAATATTCGGCGCACTCATCCACCAATCTAAGATTATAAGACACAGGAAATACAATGTTACAACAAATTACTTGAATAAGATCAAACATATCTGTCTTTGTTTTTACAACCTTTTTTTACCTTTTCAACATTCTAGCAACAAAAGAAGCAGGTAAAAACTTTCCACGAGACAAATAGCTAGCTAGATAAGCCACTGCACTCATCCTGTTTGAGTAAGGGAGAAAACAAAGCCACATATGAGTGGTGATTAGAACTCTATTAGCAAAATACAAGCAACGAGATTCATGAAGGACAAACTGAAACTTGCCTTGTAAGTCGAGGCTTGCTGTTGGAAAGATATATAGCCAACAGCTTACAGGCAAAATTTAAACCACAGTTTTCAGGATCCAGTGAGCACGCAAAGAACATCAGGAACTGCCAAAAAAAAGGCAGATTCAGGCTAAACCAAGACATGTAGACAGTGAGCTAGAATTATAGGCCCAGAATGATGAACTTTGTAGTGAGCAAGGTTATAGCTTTTATGCCTACCTGTGAAACTTTTGATTTGTACGTGTTCAGGATGAAGTTTTCAAAGGACTCGAAGAGAATATCAAACACCTACACCAAAACCATGAAAAACATAACAGCCAAAAGATTAATGAACCTATTACAAAGGAAAGGAAAGATATGTTGGTGACATTTTATTCCGTGCCCTACCTCTTCCAAACGACAAGCGTCTTGACACGCCTCAAGATAATCAAAAGATGCAACCATCAATTTGTCCAACAACTCGACTACATTTCCATCTGAAGTATTTTGATTTAGAGATGGCACTTGCAACTGCAAAGAAAAAAATCAAATTAATGAATGATGACATATACCTCTCTCCAGAAAAGTAGAGATCAAATCCAAGTCTTCAAAATAAAGAGAAAAAGGATTCAAGGATAGGACCGTCAATCTGTCTAACAACTCATAAACTACATTTTTATCTGAAATAGTTTTATTTGGATACCCCACTGGTAACTACAGACAAAGGAATCAAATTTATGAATGATGACATATACCCCTAAAGGAAACTAAATATCAAATCCAAGTTTTAAAACATCTTGTAATCTAGCAACTTTCAATCATAAATAAACAAAGCCGAGTTTCTAGATTCTGCATATACAGCAAAAAATACAATAATCCTACCTCGCCTCCTTCATTAATAGTGCCTTCAACTTCATCTTCAAGTTCCATATCAAACATGCCTCTACTAGAATCGTCTTGGAGAATATCATCCCATTCAATCTCCAACTACAAAAGAGCCCCAGTTTTTCATTCACTTACCACATTACTTACTGGCTAAATTTGTACAAACAGATCCATATTCATGAAGAATATTCTATCCACTTACATCCAAATCTCGCAACCTCTCCATCACCACCATAAGAATCGCACTGCCAACAAACTTTCCGATTGAGCTGTTCTCCAACTTCAACAAGCTCTTCACGTAGATCACTATCATCTGCCAGATAATAAGATAGTTCTCATTTTGTTTACTTCCAGTATAAGCTTGCCAATAAGTTCTTTAAATGTTAATAAAAACAAAAACTTACAGGGTCCTTTATGTGCAGTTTAGGCATTCTCTGGGTGATTATGGGAGCTAATTTCGAGGGAGCAAGAGGAACCAAATAAGAAATCCTCTGAAAGGCTGAATGCACCCGGGTAAGAACATCCTGCTTCTTGCGGGCTGTATGGGGTTGCAAGATTTTACGCATCACGAAAGGAGGTGGAATGAAATTACTTATAAGCATATTCAGACAAGCGTCCACATATTTTCCGCTACTAGCGGCCTATGATGGAAAACAACAAAAGCACAAAACGTTAAACACCTTAAACAGATTATAAATGAAATGACGTGAGGCATAGTCTCTGAGCTGCTTACCAGTGATACGACCAGGTCCACCAACGCATCCATGACATTAGGATTGTGATCCCACAAGCTCATTCTAAAAATCTAATCAGGATAAATGGAAAGTCAAACAGAGGAAATGGTAAGAAAGGCTGTCTTAAAACAAGTATACATAAACTCCATTTTAACCTCATACAACGGGAACTTACAGAAGAAAGAAGATCTCGATGGTGAACCACATCTAAGCAAGTAACAGAACTCGACAGAGCTTTCAAGCTTACCCCCAAAAAAAAAAAAAAAAAAAAAAAAAAACAAAGAAACCTTAGCAGCAATAAAGAGAAAACAAAAAGTGACTCCCATATGAAGAAAAATACATACCTCAAGCTGTGCCACTGCATCTAAATCAGAAAACTCTTTAAGGTACATAATCCTAATAAGTTGAGCATAATTGTCGGAGTCCACCTGAATTTGATAAACCAAAACATTATTAAACAACACATCCATTACAAACAAAAAAATAGCACACATACACAAAAAAAATGTGTTCTTGTGTGCAGCACTTACACTTTCGACAGATTCAAGGGCCTTTCTAACGGCAAACACCAGCTTAGTGTCGCAGGATCCACCATTGTCCATCGAATTTGAGCCCAAAGGAAAGTTCTGAATTTCTTCCACTACCATTTTACTATAAACAAAAACACACAGATGGTAATGAGCCACAAAATCACCTCAATTTTAACAAAATCATTCATCGAAAAGCAAGTTTGAAGAAACCACCTAACATATGCAGTAAATTATGTATAACCCTATTTGAGAAACCCTAAAATTTTACATCTCAAAACATTAACCAGCCGGTGAACTATTGAAATCAAAACTCGAAACCCACCATAAACAAAAGGTTCGATGAACAATTGAACACGTTGCTTCACTTAGCTAAGTAGCTTAAAGCTCCAGATGATTGAGAAATTCGCCAGAATCTCCAATTTTAACCCGACCCGGGAAAGAGAAGAAGAGATTTAAGCTTATTTGAATCTCCGACGTCGTCGTCGTCGTCGTCGTCGTCTTCTTCTCTGTGTCGGCTAAGAAGAGAGGAAAGCTCATGGATCCGCTAAACCCTTATATCTAAGGCTATTGACGAAAATACCCCTCGCGTTTTATATCCCAATTGGTCCTTATATTTTATGTTTCGTTGTGTTTTGGGGTTTAACGTTTGTTTGTCATTCCAAGCCCCAAACATTGCCAAAAGCATGAAATTAGAGATGGATTAGATTAATTCAATCAATTTCATTGGCAAAATCATCACAAAACCATTCAAATCACATTTACACACCATACATTACTAAACCCAAAACTAAAGAATTTATCAACTCCCTCACGTTTGTTTTTAATCACACAAAAACCTGCATAGTACTACCTACTTTTTTAAATAGCAATCTTGAAGATGACTGCTACTGGAATGTTAGCAATGTGACCTCTATCTCCAAACAGTCCAATTCTCCCGAAGCTCGGTGTTGAAACGTTGTTTAAGGCTCGAAAGACGAGACTTAAGACCTTTGTCTGACCGTTTCCGATTGTAAATTTGGCAGGTGAGACTTTTACTGAGACTGAGTCCGGTGCCATCCACCCGACTGTATATGTTTCGTTTGGAGCGGTTGCTGCTATATTAGTGACCCATCTTAGGACGGTTCGAGTACCAACTAGTTTAGCTATTGTGACTGAAGGTAGGTTCAAGTCAGAGGCTGCAAGGGAGGAGTTGTAGGCTGAGCAGCTTTCGCTGGTGTAGTTGAGAACTACTGGAGATGATCCGTTGATCTGGCAGAGAAACTTCATGTACTCATTGTAACCTGCGTTTGCAAAAACACTTCATATCAATCAATTGTCTCTATTTAAGTGAACTGTGATTCTTCAAAAAAGTGTTTACCTATGTCGAAAATCAAACCGGGGTCAAGAGCTGCAGTTGCATTGACAAATCCGCTACCCATATCGAAAGGTGTGGCAGGGGACTGACTACTGTCGGGGTTTAAGACAGTGCGTTGCGCCATTATATGCTGACCTTTTCTGTCTGATAAGGAAGCTGTTGTCGAGAGAGCTGATCCTGTGGCCGCAGGTGTAAAATGAGGGAACTTCTGCTTAATGAGTGCTGCAATCCCAGTTACATGTGGAGCAGACATGCTTGTCCCGGTTTCCATAGCAAAACGCTCACCTATATACTACAAATATAAGAGCTCAAAGGCACAAAATGGTTCCTTTTAAGGAGAAATGAGGATAGCTGTACCTTGAAAATCAGTTGTACCGATGCCAAGAGGACTCCAAGCTCCCCATATCGAGTTCCCGGGAGCTACTATGTTGGGTTTCAATATATCAGCATTCTTAAAAGAATCGTCTTCTGGGTCAGGTCCTCTAGCAGAGAAATACATAACCTTCGGAGATGAAATGCCGTAGTTCGGCTTGATGCCACCAACGATTTTTGCAACCGAAGCAGATCCAACTATTTTCCCGGAACCATTGTCCCTCGACAAAGAAGAATTGTAGTACCGAAGTAAAGCCTGACAACAGGAAGAGGTATTCACATTCTTGTTTAGTGTATCACAATCAAGAAACTAGTTTGCATTTCAAAATTCTGATGATACCTGAGAATCTTGTGGGGAGGAGATTAGAATTCCCGGGATATCCATCGGAGTTGAACTTATCTGAAAACCGGTGGCAGAAGGATCCGTATAGAAGACAAGACCTGCTGCTGTTAAGTTCTTAGCTGTTACTAAGGCTTGTTTGATAGTCGAGACACCAAGAATGAAACGGACTGTATAACTGCAGACAAGGATCTTTCCCTGCACCAGCTTCTGATCTAAGCTATTTGAATCTTGGCATTCCCCAACATACATAGTATCCATAACAGTTGTACCATTGCGTAGCGCATGTGCAGCTAAAAGAAGTTTGTGCATTGTTCTTGTACCAGCTAATAAAGAAGACGAGAAACTAAAAAGATCAGGTCGAGGAGAAAAACAAGAAAGAAGAAGCTAACAAAAACGTACTTACATGCAAGTCCAACTCCAGAAAGAGTGACATTGTTTCCTAGGATTATCGAGTTACTATAAACTCTGTCATGAGATGTAGCTCCTACTGTGAAGATCCATGGACTGAAGGAAGACATGCTCTTAGGAGCTGGTCCTGTGTTTCCAGCTGCTTGCACTACAAAGATCCCGGCTTTCACAGCGGAAAGCAAGGCCATATCAATCGGGTTGAAGAACGTGGCAATACCAGGAGGGCGTCTATTCGGTGTGATTGATAAGTTTATTATGTCAACTCCATCTTGAGCAGCCTGTCAAATAAAACATCCATAACTATATCAAATACCCAAAAACCGCTCCAGAAAAGTTTTGGTTACAGAGATAACATTTCTTACCTGATCTATTGCAGCAATGATATCTGCGGCAAAACCTCCAAACCTCTTATACAAGGCCTTGTAAACAGCAATACTAACATGAAAAGGCGAGACATTTTATATCTCGAGTGAATTGTTTCCAAAGTGAATATCATTTAATGGTATAAACTTACTGAGCACGAGGAGCCATCCCACTAGCATTTCCAAGGTGATGACTTGAAACTACCACCGGGATCCCATGATTCCCAGCTGCAACAGAAGCTGTGTGCCTGAATAAATCAACCAATATCAGTATAAACCAGTTGGTGGTTGATTAGTTGAAACAACGTCTAGTGGCTTGTACACTTACGTGCCATGTCCTTCACCATCAAATGGTGAAGCATCATCCTGAGATGAATTCAAGACTCCTCTACTAAGAGCAGACTCAGCGAAATGACGTGCTCCAACGAGCTTCCTATTGCAAGAACCGGCTGGGAAACCATTGGTAACTTCACAAACACCAGTAAACCGAGGAGGGACCGGATATGAATGTCCCGGGATCTTGTCACTGAAACTAGGATGAGTAGGATCAATTCCAGTATCAATAAATCCTATAACAACTCCTTCCCCTGCATATTCAGATCCTCCATTACGAGGCCAAGCTCCATGTGGTAAACCCAAGAACTGAGGCGTGTGAGTGGTTGCTTTCTTAACTTGAAAATCCAGAACCACATTCTCTACTTCCTCTCTAGCCACAAGTCTATCAGCCTTCAGAAAGAAAAAAACCAGTTTTTCAAACGCATTAGCTCAAAACAATCAACAAGAACTATCATTTAAACACAGCATCTACTGTTGGAGTACCTGCTCACGAGTAATAACAGCAGAGAATCCATTGATGAGATAATGGTAGCTGTACAGCTTAACATAATTCTCCTTTCTCAATACATTTCTCAACAGTGAGTCATGAAATCGAATTATAGAAGCACTCCGGTTCCTATATGCATAAACAAATAAATCAGAAACATGTTTATAGCATAAATGGTATCATCAGACGTTTATGTATCAGCTTACAAACACAAAATTCATCAGAAATTAAGGTAATCAACTTCGTGTAATAACATAAAGGTTTCATCTTGAAGCACTAATTTCATCTTTATAACCGTTGACAACTTTCAGGAAAAGACCAAAGACACAAAAGACAAGTAATTTGGGACCCAAAATTGACGAATTTTAACCAATGTCGGGACAATGTAGACCCGGAAAATCAACAGCGAAATTCACGAAATTTTGAGAGAAAGATTGGAACTTTAATGCAAACGAAAAAGAGGTCAATTTTGTATACATACAATGTTGAGTAAGTCTGAGATGTAGAAGCGGTAAGGACATGTTTGGAGACACTTGAGTCTTTGTCGGAGAAATGGGTAGATGGAGAGGCTTTGAGAGTAACAATGTATACAGCAGAAGAAGCGGTTGCCTTTTGGTCAGAATCTTCGAAACAGAACACACAGGGCAAAACCAGACAGAGCAGAAACACAAAACGCACAAGTGAAGAAGACGCCTCCATAGCAAAAAGTCTCAGTTGAAAAGGCAAAAAAAAAGGGAAATTGCAAAACCCCATTAGAGCTCCATAGCTGTAGAGTACCTAACAAGCAGAGAAAGAAGAAGAAGAGAGAGAGTTGAGAGTGTTTAAGAGTACAATGGTCACAGAGTACTTTTGCCTGAAGAAAAGAAGAAAAGTGGTTCTCGGTTTCTGAAATGTTTTATTAATGCAAAGATCGGTGGTAGAAGCACTTTTAACTTGTTCTCACTTGTAGTTTCCTTTTGTTTCCAAGTGTGTTTATGCTTTGTAATGCATCTCTTGTACCCTGTCTTTACTATATATAAATAATGATCACCTTTGTTGTCTTTTATTTCATTTTAGACTCAAAATATAATAAGACATTTCATTTATTTTGTTGGCACACATAAGTAGGAGGAGAAAAACAAATTCTAAAACCACACACACTCTTGGTGCTATGCTAAATTGTTCATGTAAACAACAAGTGAAAGTGTTCATATACAAAAGTCTTTTTTCTACTTTAGATTTCTTTTTTATCTTCTAGGTGAGGTTTTGTCCATTTTGCAACGGTAAGATTCTTTGAGTAGTCGCTTTTGTTCCTCTCCTTAATGGAATCCGTGACTCTTTTGACCATTTTCCTCCATTAAACCAAAACCAATCATACAATAACGGATTAATCCACACCAAAATGTTCATATGAACAAAAAACCCAAGATCCAACTTTTTCCTGATAATCTAATGCCTCGGATAGAATATAAGATATGTTTTGTTCTAGAAACACTTGAGATGGAGAGCAAAAAAGTATAGAGCAATGAGTATTACCGCATCAAAAGAAGTAGGTCCAATTTATACTTTTTTTAACCTTTAACCTTTTAATTAACACGAGTCATGACTTGTTCCACTCGCTTCACATCATTGTATTGAACCGTTGAAAAGCTCTAAATAATAGATTGTATAATTACCATCATCTCTGAGTTGGTTTCAACTTATACTAACACTTTACTAGTCTCCTCTTCTACTACATTATGTCATTATATAGACCTTACCAGATGCAGCAGAAATCAGACCAAACCAATTAAGGCAAACTCTTGTTTCCTCACTGAACCGGACAATTAATTTACTGGGCTTTCGGCCTCTTAATAATTGGGCCGCGTACAATCTGAAAGAGATAAAAAAGACATCATCCCGTTTCTTTAAATAAAAACTACGACACGTTAGCTTTGATTGTAACAAAACGTCGTGTAGCATTTGATGATAGGGTTTAACGACGATGGCTCTGATGATAAAAAAATTTCTAAGTGTTGAGTGAAGAAGATACACTAAAAATGGCGATGATGATTTCGACGAATCTGTTCGTCAACGCCTCATATTTAGACGAAAGTCTTAGTTTTTGCCGGAAACCGGTTTTTCCCAGTTCGTTGTGTAATTGCCGGCGATTCGTGCGTCTGAAATCGAAGAAGACAAAGGTAATGTTTTGCTTGAATTTGAACACGAAGGAAGTTAGTGGAGGGTTTGAATTCAAACCCAGTTTCGATCAGTATTTGCAAGTTATGGAATCTGTTAAAACAGAACGGAAGAAGAAGAAGAAGAAATTTGATAAAGATGATGTTGGAAGATTAGAATCTGGAAGTGATGTTGAAGATGTGAAGAGGGAGAGTGGTGAGTTAAAAGATGAAGGCTTTAGGAGGAGATACACTAGGCAGGAGATGGTTAGTGAGAGAGGTTTCAAGAGTGGTGAGTCTTCTTCAGTGAATGTGTCAGAGGTTGAGAGTTTCAGGAGAGGGTATGTGAAGCAGGAGATGGTTAGTGACAGGGGTTTTAAGAGAAATGAAGAGAGTGGGATTCAGAGAAGAACGAATGATGCGAGATGGAGTAAGAGTGGTGAGTCTTTAGTGACTGTGCCAGAAGATGAGAGTGTTAGGAGAAGATATTCGAGGCAGGAGATTGTAAGTGATAAAGGTGTTGAGAGAGGTTTTAAGGGGAATGTAGATAGTGGAGTTCAGAGGAGAACGAATGATGCGAGATGGATTAAGAGTGATGAGAGACGGTATCCGAAGCAGGAGATAGTTAGGTATCAGCGTTCCTCTGATACATCGAGAGGTAATGAGAGAGGTTCCAAAGGAGATGGATTGGATCACGTTGTTGAAGAGAGGGGAATTCGGAGGATAGACAAGTGGATTAAGAGTGGTGAGTCTTCAGTGAATGTGTCAGGAGATGAGAGTTTAAGGAGGCGGAATCCGAAACAGGAGATGGTGGGGTATCACCGTTCCTCCGATAGAATGAACGGTGTTGAGAGAGGTTCCAGAGGAGGTGAAATGGATCTCCTTGCTGAAGAAAGGCGAATTGAGAGAATAGCTAGTGATTTAAGAAGTAGCAAACTGAGTCAAACCAGGAGAATAGGTTCTAAGAGGGACGATGATGATAGCTTGTTTGACATGGAAACTCCTGCCTTTAAGTTTTCCGATGAGTCTAGCGACATAGTGGACAAACCACGTACTTCACGACTCGAAATGGAAGACAGAATCGAGAAGTTGGCAAAAGTGTATGTGTTTAAGCTATTATCTGCATTTAGTTCAAGTCCCTAGAATAGGAAGTAGAAGTTGAACTTTGGTTTTGTTATGTGCTATTGCAGATAGAATTAGGGGGTGAGATTAGTACATTACTTATCAAAGTTATCAAAATTCAGCTGGATTTATGTTAAGGAAGTTTATTTCGGTAGGTTGAATGGTGCAGACATCAATATGCCTGAGTGGCAATTTTCCAAGGCGATCCGGAGTGCAAAAATCAAATATACGGACTACACGATAATGAGACTGATCCACTTTCTGGGGAAATTAGGAAACTGGAGACGAGTTCTTCAAGTCATTGAGTGGCTTCAAAGGCAAGACCGTTACAGTGCGAACAAGCTAAGGTAACTATTTTACCGACTATACTAAAACTGAGCTGTGATCTGCATTGGGAACCTGTTTGGATTCAGTTGTAGATCTTTTGTATGTCCTGAGGAAAAATATGTGATGCTGACAAATTTTACCATTTTGGATCAAGAATCATCTATACAACTGCACTAAATGTGCTTGGTAAGTCAAGGAGGCCTGTGGAAGCTCTCAATGTATTCCACGCAATGCTGGTAAAACCCCTATGCCTTGCCTGTATGTGTTCTTGTTGCTTCTGGTCCAATTTGAGTTTTTTTTTTTTCCTTTACCAGTTACAAATTTCATCATATCCGGATCTGGTAGCATATCGTTCAATTGCAGTCACACTTGGACAAGCTGGACATATTAAGGAACTCTTCCATGTGATTGACACAATGCGTTCTCCACCTAAAAAGAAGTTTAAGCCAACAACACTTGAAAAATGGGACCCCCGGCTTGAACCTGATGTTGTTGTGTACAATGCGGTCAGTTATCTATGATTGTCTCATTCTTATGAAGTTATATGCTCCCTACAGTTATCCCAGGTAACATACAGTAACGTCTTATGTGAATACTGCACATCCAGGTGCTCAACGCATGTGTGCAACGGAAGCAGTGGGAAGGAGCATTCTGGGTTTTGCAACAGTTGAAGCAAAGAGGACAAAAACTGTCTCCTGTCACCTATGGCCTCGTCATGGAGGTTAATATTTCTTCTTCATATAACAATTAATGTTGCATATCAACGCCATTGAGTGGTTGATTTGTATTTGTGTCGAAGCAGGTGATGCTTGCATGTGAGAAATACAATCTAGTTCATGAATTCTTCAGGAAGATGCAGAAATCTTCTATACCTAATGCTCTAGCATACAGAGGTGTGGTTGTGAACTCTTAGTCTTTCTCCTTCAAAATTATTAGTGTTTGAATACTCCACTGATGAGTGACCATCTCTACCTGTGATCAGTTCTTGTTAATACTCTGTGGAAAGAAGGTAAAACCGATGAGGCCATACGAACGGTTGAGGATATGGAAAGCCGTGGTATTGTTGGATCGGCTGCTCTTTACTATGACCTTGCTCGCTGTCTTTGTAGCGCAGGAAGATGTCGTGAAGGGCTTAATATGGTAAATTTTTGTAAAACCAATAGTCCTTAAAAGCTTAATTGAGAATCTAATTTGAAAGGCGATCTTGATTCTTTTCATCCAATGCCAGATTAAGAAGATATGTAGGGTTGCAAACAAGCCTCTGGTGGTGACTTACACTGGACTTATCCAAGCATGCCTCGACTCGGGAAACATCAAGAACGCAACTTATATCTTCGATAAAATGAAGGATGTCTGCACCCCCAATCTAGTCACTTGCAACATAATGCTAAAAGCGTATCTGCAAGGCGGGTTGTTTGAAGAGGCCAGAGAACTTTTCCAGAAGATGTCAGAAGACGGAAATCATATAACAAGTGGTTCCGATTTTGGATCCAGAGTGTTGCCAGACACATACACGTTCAACACAATGCTAGACGCTTGCGCTGAACAAGGAAAGTGGGATGATTTTGGTTATGCTTACCGGGAGATGTTGCGTCACGGATACCATTTCAATGGGAAGCGTCATCTGAGAATGGTACTTCAAGCCAGCAGAGCAGGAAAGGTAAAAAAAATGAGACAAAATGAAGACATTTGAGTGGTCATCTTATGTTGTCACCTCGTCTTAAAAATCTCGTGTCTGTTTTGTGATCAGGAGGAAGTGATGGAAGCGACATGGGAACACCTGCAAAGAAGTAAAAGAATTCCGCCATCGCCTCTAATCAAAGAGAGATTCTGCCGGAAACTCGAGAAAGGTGATCATGCTTTAGCGATATCTTCTCTGGCTGATCTTAATGGCAACATTGAGGAGTCCGAATCACGGGCATTTTCAATGTCTTCGTGGTCCAAGGTCTTGTCCCGGTTTGAGAAAGATTCAGTTTTGAGGTTAATGGACGATGTGAACAGGCGTGTGAATTGGAGAAGTGAGCCTTCAGATTCGGTTTTGGGGAATCTATTGAGTTCTTGTAAAGAGTTTGTGAAGAATAGAACACAAGTTTTGTAAGCTATTGCGAACCCAACGTTAATACGATGTAATGTTGTGATCTTGGAAATAGAAACTGACCATGAATACGATATAATGAGATAACAAAAATAAAGAGTAGTTGTTTCTCCAAAATTCTTATAATCTTTAGGTATCCATAGAACAAGAGGATGTAAAATTCACAAGAGAATGATTTGGCATTTCGGTGGACGCACAAGAAGATCAGGAAGGCGGCTGGTGAGTTGCAGTTTCTTGTTATCATCAGCATCAATTTCCACATTCGTCACTTGAAGAGACTCCGTTTGGCACAAAAACAGCTTCACTTGTCTGACTTCTCCAACACTTCCTCTAAATCCATATATCTTTAACACCTTCACTTTATTTGGAGCAATGCAGACTCCTTCTTTTCTAACACAATGCAAGCCCTGGACCAAGAAACCACAAATGCAGAGTTTAATAAGGAGAAAACATATTGCCTATTTTAACTTATGAGATGATGATATGTACACACCTTGAGGACCAAAGTTTCTAACTTTGGAGACTTGTTGAGCATACGCGGAAGGACTTCCCAACCTTGTTCTGTATCACTCTCAAAGGAAAGCTTAACAAGGTTTAAAAAGAGAGGTAATTCCGTAAGGTGTGAATACATGGCCTGTTACACATACACACAATTGGTCATTGGTCATGATCACACCTGAAAAAGTGATACCAATTAGACAAAGGAAGAAACAGACCTTAACAGAAGCAGAGGACAGGGAGAGAGTCTTAACGTTTTGCATCCAATTAATGATGAAAGATAGTTCCACAAAACTAGGAAGATGTGGCATAACAACATCTAGTTTGGCTTCAACAAGAGAATCCAAACAATAATTGGCAGTGCGATGACGCAAAGGAGCAAGACCAGAGTAGTCAAGGTAAACAAGACTCGGTGTGTTGAAAATTATTGTAGAGTAATCAAGAAGACTGTCATTGTAGTGCAGTGTGACTCTCTTAAGGGAATTATGGACTACACATAAATGTGAATATGTAACGTGTGTGCAGGAGTTAACACGTGAGTATTGTAAAGATAATTCCTCAAGTATTGGACAACCAGGAAGCATCTTATGCCACAATGTTTCAATTCTAGACCTACCTCCGTGGAGAAAGAGACACTTTAGCACTGGAAGGCACACTTTGTTTGGAGACAATATTTCAACATGACCTCCATAATTTATTGCCAATGTTAGCTTAACCAGTGACTTGTTTATGCAGGTAAAACTGAATCTTCCTATTGTTCGTGGTAACACAGAGATGGTTTCTAAATACAGTTCAAGATCCAAGAGACCTAGTTCCAAGGCCTTGTGTATCCATTGGTCGATAATATCTGAAGAGCGATTATCATGTTGACATTTTAGGGAGAGTTTCTTCATGGAGCTGCAAGAGGAAAGTGTCTTGTCCACAAAACTGTTGAAGCTCTTCCTGATTTCTCTAAGTTTACCATCATCGTTTTCCTCGGGATAAAGTAAATCGGAGTCGTCTAAACAGAAATGATGTTGAGATGCAAAGAGATCTTTCATTAAGGGAAACAGATTCATCCATCTTTTGGAGAGAAGAGAGGTAGAAGCAGCTAGTTTCGTGGGAAGCAAGGATATGATCTTACCAAGAATCTCGTCCGGAAGAGAACTGATTGCATCTACTGTGTCAGATCTCACCTTTTTAGCATCCATGAGTGAAGATATGAGTTTGAGATCATCGAACACGGTGGTAGGCTGATAATGCGATAATAACTAGGGTTTCTAAAACCTTTTGGTGGTTTAGTGCCACTATCGAAACCCTAATCCTCCTAACATGACCGGTCTAGTGAAACTTACAAGGTCGTTTTTTATTTGTTAGAATTTTATTCAAAGATTTACAACCTTACCTTAAATAAAAAAGTTTTGGGGGAATTTATTGAGTTCAAGAATTGAGCCTTTAGATTCGGTTTCGAGGGGAATCTATTGATTTCTGGTTACCAGAATTTGTGAAGAACAGAACACAAGTTCTGTCATGACTATATAATGAGTTAACATAAAGGAATGGACCATTTCTCCAAAATTCTATAAAAGAACCATAAAGAGGGATCTGATGTGAATTGCCACAAGAGATTGATTCGAAATTTAGATGAACGCTCCGAGAATTGATTGCATCTCCAGAGCCATATTTCACCTTCTTGGCATCCATAAGACCCAAATACGTGTCTGAGATAATCAAACACGGTGTGGGATAAAAGAAGAAGATAGTAACTAGCTAGGGTTTCTAAACTTTTATGTTGGTACTTTTGTAGTTTTTGGTTAACTAAGGAATTTTGGGCCAAAACCAAATACCCAAAAGACAGAACCGAGATACGAACATGTTTCCTTCCAATCATAGTTTAAGTTAAGCTTTGATTTAATAAACGTAAAATTTACAAAGTCGTACGCCAAATCTACGATTAAATTAATAATAGCTCAAAGCCTCAAACCATTTATCTGATTGAAAAATGATTATCTTCCAACAATATTCGATTTTACCTCTCCTACATTATTCAGAAATTAGATTAATAGATTGACCAATTGTGATTTAATTAATGCTTATTAAAAAACAAACTATATATTTTATCTTCCAAGAGTACGTTTAACCTTTTCTTTTTATTCAGTTAATTTTCTCATCGTTTTAAAATGAATCACTACCGCTTACAACTTTGATGGAATGTGAAGGGACTAAAAGTCCAAGGCCATCGTATCTTAAGCCCACCCATAAGGACTAATTATACAAGGAGACGTGGATGAATATAAAATTTGCATTGTCACCAAAACTTATTTTATCATTTTCAAACAAATAAAATTGTGAAGAGGGAATGTATGGTGGAATAACAATCTAAGAAAGTCAACGTGCATGGAGTCGTCGGTCACTTTGCTTCTAAATATAAATTGCAAATTGTAATGAAGTCAAACACACGTATTTATATGTAATGCTTTCAAACCAATAAATATCTCTGCCTTTTTGTAATAATTAAGATAGATATATGAATTTCATATTTTCGTTCCAATATGCATTACACCCAACTAACAAACGATGCATGTGTATGATAATTTGATATCTTAGGACTTGACTGTGATAAAAATGATAATTATAGATATTGGATGATATTAGTTTTAAAATGTTTAATCAGATAAAGTTTGTGCGACAAAGAATGTAATAAATAAAGCGATACCAAACAAAGTTTGAATGTGATTCGAGCACGTTAGAACAGGTGGGTAAATATCAATCATCACCACTAAACAACAAAACACTGTAACCTTCTTCTAAATAAAAAAAGAGACTATATAAAAAGTTTTCACAATAATGTATTGTACATGAACTATTGATTTAACAATTTGGAGTTGTAATTATTGGACAGACAATAATCCTTGATTATCCACAATATGATAACAAGAAGGTGAGTTGTTAAGGCCAAAGAATCTCTCACAGAATGAAGTTTATAAAATCAATTCCAGAGTGTTCTACAAAGATAAAGCGAAATGTGTTTTTAATGATCTTGAATTGGATTTTCGAGCTATGATTTTTTTGACTAAAGAGGCCATAAAACTTGCTAAAAATCTATATAAGTTTCTTGATATAAAAAAAACACACCAATAGGGTCACACAAAACCAAACTTCTCATTGTATGTATACCAGAATTTGTAACCGACACAAGTGAAGAAGGGGAGACATGCATTACAATAAGTCATTTAAGTCATAACTTATTCAGGTAAAAGAGGCGTACGATGTCGTTTTAGTTTGAATACATCAAAGACACCAAAACACGTACGTGTCACTACATCCTGCGACTAACCCCATGCCTTTTTGCTGTGGACACCACCTGACACCCACATTTACGACTACCATTCTCTTTTCTTCATTTTTTGCATTGATCTTTCTGCCTTCAATCTACTAAAATGTTTCGTTTTAAATACACCCAATAAATCAACTAGCAATATATTACAGTTTACCATTCGTTTTTGCGAATAAAAAAGCTAGAATTTGGCTACCTAGTGTACATAGTTATGATTGGTGATCAGTTTTCCTAGAAGGGTGAAAACCCAAAGGTAATAAAAACTACTTTACATTATTTTGTACCGACAAATGAGTGCGACGGAGATGGCTCCATGCACAGTTACCAGAGCTGAACAACAAGTGCGTCAATTCTATTGGTTGTTCGTGCTTTTTCACAAAAAGCTCTTCCCCAAAAAACAAGCTATGTTTATATAATACTCCAAACTACAAACTTCCGTAAAGGTTGTTGATCTTTCACATAACATATATATACAGTAACAAATTGTATTTGTTCATCAATTTTGAATGAATGATAGATATGTTAACTGCATTTTGTTTCAAGTACGAGTTTTTAAATTTGTTTTGTGGTACATTAAGCTAACTATATCTTCTAGTAAATCATCCCTAACGAAGTATACAATTTTATAACTTTGATTTTAAAATATAGTGTGCAAGAGACATTGAATCCTTTATATATATACCAATCGGAAAGTGAGAAGAAAAAAACTATGTAAAAGTGATACTATAGAACTATAGTCCATAAGAAATACATTTTATGAAAATAAAGATCATCATTAACAAGTATATTCATAATTTACTTTAAGATGATTTTAAAAAAAAAATTATATGATCATGTTTAATTATTCAATTTGTGTATGCTAAAAATAATGGATGTACTATTACTTCAAAGTTTTCCGAAATTTGCATAGTGAGGAACATGTGTGCTATGACAAAGCTTATGGAGCATACTGTCATAAAAAAACTTGTTTTTGATTACCATTTCATATTTCGGTTGTAATTGATTTATATATATATATATATATATATATATTCTCTCCCAAAATATTTGGATTTGTTTGAATGTATTTCAAATTCGACAAACAAAAAACTGCATAGTAATAGATTATATAAAATTATATTAATTTCAAATGAATAAATATGGTTACGCGAACTAATAAAAAAAGTTGATTAAGTATCATTAGAATAATTTGACAATGATTTGTTTTTATTGAAATTAAAATACTGAATGTAATTTTTAAGATATACATTAAAACAAAAACTTGATTTACATTGGAACGCATTAATATTTATGAAACTATTACAAAAATATACATATTTAGAGTTCTTTTGTTTATAACGCTATCTAATACCTAATTTCATTTATCTATAGCAACACATATTTGTTATTTTGATTGAAATATAATAATTCATGTTGTACAAATTAAATTGAAGCTTCAAAGGAGTAGTTTGATGAATCAAAAGCTTTAAAAGAAGTAGTTTGATGAATCAAAATACACCAAATCTAATACTTTTGTAAAATGTGATTTTGACGATACTATTTTTTTTAAAATAACACTACTGGAAAAAAACATATATAAGTCAAGTTGAAACTTGTATTTGAAAGAAGAATTTTGAAAATTTGTACTGTCTATGTCAAAGCACAACAATACTTTACAATTGGACTCGGTAAACTCTCAGTAGTAATTTATAACAAACAACCATATAATGTTTCAGTAATTTATTTTTTGTACTAGTGTTTCTACAATTATTTTTTAAATTTATTTTGTAGTTTTAGAGAGTTGATAATTTGTTTGTGGTAATAATTTGTCTGTATAATTTTGAGAATATTTGTTGCATTGATGTCTATTGAAAAAAATATCATTTGGTCTGTTATCCTAATTCTTTCATGTTCATAGTTTGCACTTATTAATTACATGTATATCCAAATATAGTGTGGATTGTGATTGACCAGCAAAAGAATTACAACACCATAATGTAAAAACAGAGTAAAATACCAAACTTCCTCAAATTCATAAAGGTAATATACTAGTAATAAAAAAAAGTTATAAAAACAAAATCATAACTGCTATGCTTCCCATCATTCTTGCTACATGTCATGTTCAAATTAAAAAAGAAAAAAGCTGACAAAAAAGTCAAAATTATATTAAAAAATAATATTAACAAAATGCCACAAATTACTTAATAAACCGAGGAATTTCCGCCACCATCTATCACCCTCACCGGAACGCGCCTACGAGGGTCTCTCTTTCCTCATCGTACGTTTCCTCTCTCTCTCTCAATTCTTTACTTTAAACTCATCAAAATTGAATCTTTCTCACAACCCACCAAGCCCAAATTCGATTCCTTGCTCACGTTCTTCGATCACCCTCGAATTTTGGTTGGTTTGTTACAGTGAAACCTTGTTTGCTTGTGGGATACACGTGAGCCGCCATTAATGCTCTCTCTTCTTTTGTTTTCTTCTTCTTCCATTTCCATGTACGTTTCTCTCAAGCTTTATTGATTTTGCCGTTTTCTTCTTCTCTCTTAGGGTTTGTTTAATTGTTTGATCTCTTGTGTTCATGTGTGGAATTTCACTTTGATTTCGTTGAGGATTATTTGGGTTAGTCTTATTTTGTTGTGTTTTTTTCCTCTCTGCACTGTCCATTTTCATGGGACCGACATTGCTCCGACAAGAATTTCTCAATCTGGGGGTATCTTTATTTTTTATATATATTTCAAAATTGGTTTCTGGGGAAATTTTGAAACTTTTTGATTTTTGCTTTCACTGAGATCTTTAAATTTGGTTCTGTTCTGTAATTCAGTAAATTTCCAAGCTTTCTTCTCTGTTCCTTGGGGGTAAATTTGGTTCTTGTTTTCATCAATGTTTTGTTCATTTCCCACTATTTGTCTTTTCCTTTGTGCATTTCTGTCTGAGTTCTGATGCTAAGGTTTTTAGCAGATAAGAAAATTTCACATTTTTTTGGGGTTTAGTAGATGATTCATTAAGTTTGGTGTTTTTGCAGCTGAATTAGGGTGTTACTGATCGGCTTGCATCAAGGTGTTGTCTCTGCGAGGTTGAGTGTGAATCAAAATGTTTAATTTCGGTAGAGCAAGAAGCCAAGCGAGGCAAAACAGATCTATGTCTCTCGGAGGTAAGAAAATCTCTTGATTCTAGCGATTTCAACTTCAATGGGAAAAGGGAGGTTTGTCTTAGATGGATGTGTTTTTTAATCAGTTCATTAGAACCTGAAAGTTTGTGAGTTTTTGAGAATTTAGTATGAAACAATTAGGCTGGTACGAAATTGTTTTCAGGTTGGTACTTGGTAGGTAGAACTATTTGAAGTTGTCTGGGTTTATGAGGTTTAAATTTCATAAAGTGAAGCTTTTGTGGTTTTTTTCCTGCTGGTTATTCTCATTTGGATGATGGACGCAAGTATTAACAGATCGTGGTGGGTTTTGGAATGTAGGACTGGATTACGCAGACCCAAAGAAGAAAAGCAATTACTTGGGAAAGATTCTTTTGACTGCTTCTCTTACAGCCTTGTGCATTTTCATGCTCAAGCAATCTCCAACATTTAATACTCCGAGCGTGGTATAATTTCTTACTGTCATATGCTTGAGTTTTCGATATCGGTTTGATGTTCGCTTAGTGCTATAAGAAAGAAGGATGTTCCTGAATGGTTTCTTCTATTTCTTGTTCTGTGTTTACCTTTTCAGTTTTCTCGACATGAGCCAGGAGTTACGCATGTTTTAGTCACTGGTGGTGCTGGGTATATCGGTTCACATGCAGCTCTAAGGCTTCTGAAGGATTCATACCGAGTGACCATTGTGGTATCTTCTTTGGCTTATGGATCTAGGTTCCTTTGTTCAGCTTCTTAGTCTCCTTCTATTGTAAATATCAGTATCCCGCTAAGCAAATCTCATTCTGTTTGAACAGGACAATCTATCACGTGGGAATCTCGGCGCAGTCAGGATTTTGCAAGAATTGTTTCCGGAACCTGGAAGGCTTCAATTTATTTATGCTGATCTTGGAGATGCAAAGGCTGTCAACAAGATATTCTCAGAGAACGCCTTTGACGCTGTGATGCATTTCGCCGCTGTCGCATATGTTGGAGAAAGCACACAGTTTCCTCTTAAGTGAGTATATCGAGCTTCTTCATGATATCAATAATTGATCTTTTCTGTTGTGTAGATGTGAAACAAGTAACACAATTTTTTCTGCCAATTACAGGTATTATCACAATATCACATCAAACACTTTGGTAGTATTGGAGACAATGGCCGCTCATGGAGTAAAGACTTTGATATATTCAAGCACTTGTGCAACCTATGGGGAGCCGGACATTATGCCAATTACGGAGGAAACTCCACAGGTTTGTCAAGTTGTGTTTTGCAAATGATTATATCTGTGGTTATTCTTCTATGGACTATAACCTTTAAATATGGTCATTTCAGGTGCCAATCAATCCATATGGCAAGGCTAAGAAAATGGCTGAAGACATCATTTTGGATTTCTCGAAAAACTCAAATATGGCGGTTATGATCCTAAGGTTGGTTTTAGTTATACTTTTCTTGGTTCTACCTAGTGGTTCTCTGTATGTTTTTTTTGTTCCCCTGAAGTTTACACTGTTCTATTTTAACCAAATTTCAGATATTTCAATGTGATTGGGTCGGATCCAGAGGGTAGATTGGGTGAAGCGCCAAGACCTGAGCTGCGAGAACATGGACGAATATCCGGTGCTTGCTTTGATGCTGCTCGTGGCATCATGCCTGGCCTCCAGGTAATCACTTGCTTTCCATCATGAATTTTTGTTCTGGAATATTCTTTTTGTCAGGGTCTTGACTTTTGTTCTTTGGACAGTCATCTTACCTTTGGTTCGATCTGATTCTATAACCAGTTTCAGATTCCTAATCTTAATTCTGATATTAGTTTTTTCCAGTGTATTTAGGAGCTGTCACATGCTGTAGAACATGTTCAAAAATGTTTGCAGAAAAGCTGATTGTAGTTTACAGCTGAGCAAAATACATAATTGAGACCACTTAATTCTTGTATTTCCTTTATTAAAAGCAAAGTTTATATTAGTCTACTACTTGTTACATTCACGTGGCTTTAAGCTTTTTCAATATTCTCTAATCATAGATCTTCATCTAACTTTTTACTTTTTCTTGGTTTATCTGCAGATCAAAGGAACAGACTACAAAACTGCTGACGGAACTTGCGTACGTGATTACATTGATGTCACTGACTTGGTTGATGCTCATGTTAAAGCTCTCCAAAAGGCCAAACCCCGTAAAGTCGGAATCTACAATGTTGGTACTGGGAAAGGTAATGAGTTTGGCTTACATTGGTACTCTTACTGAAGGAAAAATTCTTGCTTTCTTGGCAAATGGATTGAGATTGTGTTTTATAATATGTGGGGGAGTAGGTAGCTCGGTTAAAGAGTTTGTTGAAGCGTGTAAGAAAGCCACTGGTGTTGAGATCAAGATTGATTACTTGCCTAGACGCCCAGGCGATTACGCTGAAGTTTACAGTGACCCAAGCAAGATCAGGAAGGAACTTAATTGGACAGCTAAGCACACAAATCTGAAAGAGAGTCTTGCCACTGCGTGGAGATGGCAGAAGTTGCACCGTAATGGCTATGGCTTAACCTCCTCATTAGTCTCGGTGTACTGACTTTATTCATTCCTTTGATGATGGATGAAGATGAGGATGGATGGAGATTTTGATCCTGGATGTTATCGAGGAAGCTGTAGGACATGATGGTTTATATATAATATTATGCATATGCTATCGCATGATGATATTTTTTATTGATATTCATTTTGTAATGGCTTTAGATTCGTTTAGGAAGCAGCCATTCATTATATGTGTAATGTACCTTTCACAACATTAGTCGTAATAACATAGCTTTTTGGCTTTTTTGTCTGTATACTTGGTCGGCCATTGGCTAAATTGGATCTAAGCTCTAGTTACAGACATTTGTGAGACTTCTCAATTTCATAAAAGTTTGGGGCTGTCTGTTCAGTAATGGACATCCTGTATCTAATGAATTCGTAACTCAGACAAATATAGAAGCTTCAGTGAGAAATTAAAGTAAAATGCAACACATCTGATGGACAAAATCTGTTCATATAACCGATAGTATTTGAAGTGACGGACGGTAAGAATATGATGTTCATAGGGTAGATTATAAAGCGAATCAACTCAAGGTGAAAGACTCCTGCTTTTGTCGATTTGAATCATGGATTTTAGAGTTCTTCAGGCGAAAGATTGAAGTGCTCTCTCAAAGTTATCTTCAGCTGATGCAGCTCGCTTCACAAGTATGTGTTCTGGATGTGACAGTTTCAGCTGGCTGCAACAGGATAGGAAGGGAAAGAATAAGTCAGCTTATCGATGCACTCTTATGCACTAACTGCATAAGGTCATGAATATATTACCTTAGGTATCGCGAAGATGATTTCCCGACATGAAGACTGCATACAACTAGGTTTGCAAGAGTTTCTGGGTCTTTAGCATCCTGCAATGACCATAAACATCAATGTATTCAAACTTTTCCGATTTGGTTGAATTGAGTTATAATGTACAACCAAGAAAGTAACTTGCAGCATATATGATGGCATGATACTGAGAATGGATTGTGTCGATCCAGAGAAAGAGTAAGATTCTCACTCACCTTGTTGAGTGCTTCAAGGAGTAGAGACTCAGCATCTTCGTAGTTACCCATATGCATGCAGCAAACTGCCTTTCCATTAAAGATCAAGCTCGTTGTCAACGAAGGATCCTGAGAGAAATCCTGGAAAATTAGAAAAGCTTCATGGATCTTGGAACCCCCCTGAGATGACAAATCAGTTTAATATTAGGAAACATTTACAACCTCTCTACGCCATAAGAAATGGGATACTGATAACATACCACAGCCAGGTTCAACCATGCACTTGCGAGCTGAGTGAGAGTGTGGTCTTCATCAATCTGTTGCATCGTTCTCAGATGTTTCTCTGCATGATCTGATCTGTGCAACTTAATGAATATCTGGACATTCAAAGCAAGCCTAAAAAAATGCAGAAAATATAATCAGTGTGCAAGTTCCTCGATATAGCTTATACATAGCACAATCATTCTGACATAGCAAACAAAAAAAGCTCACAGCTCCATGGTTCCTCCAGAATGAGTGTGCTTCAGAGCCTCAGTATAGTCTTCCTCATGCATGAATATAATTCCAGCAATCAACCGAACGGTAGCATTGTTTCCAGTGGTTGGATCTGCCAAATATTCCCTCAAGGTAGAAATGGTTGATTCCTAACCAAAATTCACAAAATCAAACATCTTTTCATCAACAATGCAAATCACAAACATACCTAATATCTATTCGGATATCTATCAAAATTCCGCTAAACAAATGTTACAGAGCTTGAATCAAAGTGATTGGATAACATTTCAAAATCACAAAATCAAATTTGAATTCAGCAATGTATATCACAACCATAAGATGAATACGTATCCAATTCCGGATCTCTATTAATATTTTTCGAAATTCCACTAAACAAACTTTAATCTCCATACCTAAAACATCTCAAAATCTCGAGAATTACCTTGTTAGCAGGACACGACAAGTACATAGCAAGGAGCTTCACGGCTTGTAGAGGAGTAGCGAACGTGTCGTTGATCTCATTGATGACAAGCTGCGAACCACAAATCTAAGGATCAAAACAAAGCGAAATCACAAAATCGAAAAGGAGCAAGAAGAGTGAATTACGAACCTCATAGGTTCCGAGAGCGATGTAAGATCGGAACATGAAGCAATCACGCTCGACGGTATCTTCCGGTGAGAGACCATTAAGGTTCCCGCAGCTGTTGATCGCCGCTTGATAAGCTCCCAAGTAAAAACTGTTTCTCAGTTGGAAGAGATGATCCGGTCCCGCCATTGATGCCATCTTCTCCTTCGTCTTCTTCTTCTTCCTCTAGATCTCACAGATCTGCTTCAAACTCCAAAATAGAGAAAACTGATAAGTGTGAATAATCAACTTTAACCCCTTAAATTGATAAAACTATGCGTAAAGACCCCATACATTACGAATCTACGATTAATACCCAACACCGATCCATTCTCGGCCCAAGCCTCTTTAAATTAGCCCAGTAAGTCTGAACTATACACGTGTCTCGCATACGAACGGTTATGATCTTATCTAACCAATAAAACGCGTTTTTATCCAATTCGTGACGGTAGCAAACCACTCCGTTTGGTTCGTGCTGTCACGTTTAAGTCGACAACCAAATCCACTATCTCAACGACACGTGTCACTTAGATTCCCCATTAATTAAGCCGGGAATAGTAATAAACCGGTTTACTGGTATCGATTTAACGACGTTTACTTACTCCCAGTTAAATCATTTATGACGAGAATATCCTTTTGCCCAAAAACGTTCTTAAGTTCGTAATCCGTTCCGTTTTCTCCTTTTGGAGATCTTTTTATTTTAATTATAAAAAAATAGTTTTTCAAGTGAATGCGTGGAAGCAAGAGTTTAATTTGAGCAAGCTATAGATCAAATCCTTCCGATTGTGAGTTTCTTGGAATCTCGCCGGCGAAATCTGTTCTTCCGATCGAGTTTTTTCACTTGTTCGTCGATGTAGAGTTTGACTTTTCGTGTTTGCTGCTTCGATCTTCGTTTTGGTGATTTAGGTGTTCGTATCTTAGTTTGGAATACGAGTTTGTATCTATGGTAGTTTTGATTTTTTATTTTTTCATTTTGATTGATTTTGGCGTTTATATGCATCCGTAATCAGCAATCCAAAACTAGATGTATGTTTATTTTGAGGAATTTGACTAGGTTTGGTTAGTGTATAGGATTCATTAATTTGAAGTGAAATTTAGTGAGTTTTTTTGTGTTGATTAGTCTGATACGTACTCAGTGTGTAGCTCAGTTTGATGAATTTGATTTACATTTTGAAGTAGTTAGGTTTAGATTCTGGAGTTATTGAACTAGCAGTGATGCTTTTTATGCAGTTGTTATGAAGTGGATTCAGTGATCGACGTTGAGTTTATATTGGTTTGAAAAAATGGCAACGGAGTCGACAAGGAGCTGGTTTCAGATACGGCAGCAGAAACCGGATAAATCTAGCCCTACAAAAAGGGGACAAGAGGGAGGAAATGTGAAGAATCTTGGGAAACCTCCTATGAATGATGCACCATCGAATGCTACGAAACAGAAAGTTGCTGCGGCGAAGCAGTATATCGAGAATCATTATAAAGTTCAGAAGAAGAGTTTGCAGGAAAGAAAAGAGCGGTATGTCAATATCTAGTTCTTGTGTTTTGGTTGTTACTAGTGGAACTTGAGACTAGTGATGTCATTTTAAGGTGTAGATTCAATAGCGTATATGTGTACTGAGGTTTAAGATTAGTTGTCGGCTGTGATTTCTGACTTAGCTTTTTCGAGCTTAATTTGGTTTAGATTGAATTGTCTGATATCAATCTCGCTCTTGAATACAGTCGGAGCATCTTGGAGCAAAACCTAGCTGATGCTGATGTTCCTGTTGAAGACAAAATGGATATACTGAAAAAATTTGAGAAAAAAGAAATAGAATATATGCGTATGCAAAGGCAGAAAATGGGTGTTGATGACTTTGAATTGCTGAGCATTATTGGTCGTGGTGCTTTTGGGGAGGTACTTCTCTTCACGCATTTATGTGGTTGCTTCTCTTATTATAAGCTTAGATAATTTGTTGTCTCCTGATTACAATGCATTTAAAATTTTGGATTTTTTTTCTCTCTCGACTCTCCTACTGTTAATTAGCTATTATTTATCTCCATAAACTGAAGCATCCGTTAATGATCTTTTGTACTATGTTGATGTAAAATATGTCATCTCTGTACAGGTGAGAATTTGTAAAGAAAAAACTACTGGCAGCGTGTATGCAATGAAAAAGCTAAAGAAATCCGAGATGCTTCGGAGAGGGCAGGTAATTCACTGCCTGATAGCATTTCAGCAAATTAGAGGGTTCAGCTGTAATATAATTAGGAACTCATTTGCATCAGTTTGAATACACTAAGCCCCTTTATGTGCGGTAAATATCAGGTGGAACATGTTAGAGCTGAAAGGAATGTGCTTGCAGAAGTTGATAGTCCTTTCATCGTCAAGCTTTGTTACTCCTTCCAAGATGAAGAACATTTGTATCTTATTATGGAATACCTCCCTGGAGGTGATATGATGACACTTCTAATGCGAAAGGATACCTTGCTGGAAAATGAAGCTCGGTTCTACGTTGCTCAGACAATCCTAGCTATTGAGTCTATCCATAAGCATAATTACGTCCACAGGTTCTTAAACTGACACACACCTGGAACTTCTCACGTTGTTCGTTTGTTCATTTTTGCATCTTTACTTGACATCCACTTGAATGAAATTTCTTACAGTGTTGAATCATTGTAGATAATCTCCTAATTTTGTTTTGCCTTTATTTTTTCCTGAAATGTTTATAAATGAGCTCTCAGTTGATATGTGGTGATATTTAACTCCATTTTATTCCTTTGATTTTCTAGGGATATAAAGCCTGATAATTTATTGATTACTCGTAATGGCCATATCAAGCTTTCGGATTTTGGATTGAGCAAGTCTCTGGAAAGCAAAAACTTTCCAGATTTTAAGGCCGAGCTTGTTGACAGGACTACAAAGCCTGCAGCAGAACATGATAGACTCTCCAAGCCTCCTTCTGCACCTAAAAGAACTCAGCAAGAACAGCTTTTACATTGGCAACAAAACAGAAGAGCCCTGGTATAGACTCAACTCACTTTTCTCTATCTTTCAGTACATGATTTTTTCTGTCCCACCTGAAGTTCTTCTGAAACTTCCATAGAGAACAACTCTTTTACAGCTTAGAATGAAGTTAAAGAGGATACTATTTCTGTTACTTTAGAGAGATATTATATGACCCTTTTATTTGCTTGTGAAAAATGTCTGTTGCTTCATAATCTCCTCGGAAGTGTTCGATTTTAGATATTTATATCACCTCTCTTATAGTTTTTAATAATAAGATGGCTCTTTCGTGTACCTTTCAGGCTTTTTCTACAGTAGGCACACCCGATTACATTGCGCCTGAGGTCCTGCTGAAGAAAGGTTATGGAATGGAGTGTGATTGGTTAGTGAATCAAATGCTTGTGATTTACACTGTAGAATTAATTTATCCATTTCGTATTCTAAAAGTGTTTTGCAATAGGTGGTCCCTCGGAGCAATCATCTTTGAGATGCTCGTGGGTTTTCCTCCATTCTATTCCGAACAGCCTTTAGCGACATGTAGAAAGGTATGCATTATTGGCTTAAATGTCTACTCTGGCACATTATTTCCGTGTTAGATAAAAGATTAATTGTGATTCCTGATGAACAACCTCAGAATTAGTCTATCCTTTGGCTAGTGTATATGTTTTGAGCCATCGTTTGGTTACAAGTTACAGCTATCGTGTAGTTATGGCCTTATCCAAGACTTGTCCCTATTATGTTTAACTGGTATAATATTTTTATCAAACAATTGCTCAGTTCCTCTCTGCAGATTGTAAATTGGAAAAACTGCTTGAAATTCCCTGATGAAGCTAAGCTCTCCATCGAGGTAAAAGACCTAATGCGAAGGCTGCTCTGCAATGTCGAGCATAGGCTTGGAACCAAAGGAGTTCATGAAATCAAAGTACTCAGTTCTCTTTACTTTTAAGACAAAGAACTTATTTCTAGAATGAATATCTCCCATTCGATATTTGATTTCTTTTTCATTAAATTTCATTAAAAAGGCACACCCTTGGTTTAGAGGAATTGATTGGGAAAGACTATACGAGTCAGATGCTCCATATATACCACAAGTGAAGCATGATTTAGATACTCAAAACTTTGAAAAGTTTGACGAGGTTTGTTCAATATCATTTCAACAAAAAATTTAGTTTTCTGTCTCGGGTAAATATCAATTCATCTTTTAATTAGCAGGTTCCATCTACTTGCCAAACCTCTTCAAAATCTGGCCCTTGGAGAAAGGTATGTAAATTTTCTTTCGCTTTTTTCTCCCGTATGAGTATATTCAGTCGTGTTTTTACCACTCTTACCAATTGTTTGCAAACCTATATGCAGATGATCTCATCCAAAGATGTAAATTTCCTTGGTTATACATTCAAGAATCTTGAGATAGTTGATGAAAACCA
Organism: Aurinia saxatilis; assembly: GCA_900406295.1. Lineage (NCBI taxonomy): Eukaryota > Viridiplantae > Streptophyta > Magnoliopsida > Brassicales > Brassicaceae > Aurinia > Aurinia saxatilis. Next base: position 10,949 of record OVAP01000129.1, on the reverse strand, counting down.
TAACATTGGCATGGGTCAGTAATTTTTCTTTTCACATGAACAAATTTCATCACTCAGTCTACAGTTATAAGAAGGCTCATTTCTACATTGAACTCTTTTGACGCAGCGGAACTGAAGCGGAAGACTAAGCCAACAAAGAAACCATCTCTCAAGACACTGTTTGGTAAAAATGCTAAATTTGTTTTCGTCTCAAAACTTTTTTTCGTCTCAAAACTTTAAAACCCCCATATTCGACTTTGGATTCACTTTGGTTCTTTTTGTCTCGCAGAAACGCCATACCCTTCTGAGAATCCAGCCTTACGGGATTTGCTTGATTCGCCTATTTACTCTGAGGGATCATCAAGAAGCTCCTCTGGATCACCATTTTCACGTCGGAACGAATCACACAATACTTCCCAGCGATGATCAAATTGAAGAAGCTAATAGTTTTTTAAGAACAAACCAGAAAACGAAAATTAAAAGATTAATATATGATATCTTTTCATACATATACGATGTGATGTAAAAACAGTGAACACCCAGAAGAGATTTAAACCAAACTGCATATAGGAAACTCTAGAGGTTGAAAAAATACAAAAACATATTACAATGTTTCTGTCATCAACAATTATCTAACCTTTGTAAGCCCTTTTGTTTATAAATATTTTACATAAATAAAAGATACAGAGATGACATTTTGTACACAAGAGTTTGCTGGAACTTTGCCTTTATTTGGTCACAAACTATCGAGCTGAAATGGATTTTGTAGAAACATCCAAAACTAGTCAAATCGTTTCTTTAATTTTTTTTTATTGGAACTGTTGCCTCTTAGCTTTTTTCTCGAATTGTCAATCCGAATACAATGATGTGTTAAATAAACAAGGGAAAAAAAACGAAAAGGAGAGTGAAAGTAATAGTTGTGTAATGGGAACGTACTGACACAAAGGAGTAACCAAGCTATCTGACAAAAACAAAAAGACTGATTAAGAAGATCACTCATCTTCTTAGTTTCCACTCTGCAATTACTTTGTTTTTCTCCACTGTTTATTCTTTTACAATTTCAGAGATCTCTGTTTTTTTTTTACCAATCATTATGGATCTGAAATACTCTTTGCCTGTTTGTTCCCTTTTTTTTAAAGGAAATTATGTATCTTTATCATTTCCCTTGTATTTACTCCCTTTGACTCTTGCGTTTGGGGCATGTTACATGGACATCGACTTTTTTATTTTACTTCTTTGTAAATTTTTTTTGAAACATAGTTTACTTCTTTGTAATGACTAGAAGTAATCCAGACTTATGTTATTAAGAACATCTCAATCCGTCATTTTCTATGAGTACGAATGGAGATCGTCTTATAATTTCAGAAATAATGTTAGATATCGGTTCCCACTTTAATAACACACGGTTTATTTGTCTTCTTTTATAACATTGTAGTTGTTTGATGTTTCTACGAGGCTTTGGCTAAAGATTTTTTTTTTTTTTTTTTGTGAAATCACTTTATAAACTTCAGCTCTAATTAAATGATGTTGGTGCCTTTTTAAATAGTTAAAGTTATATATTATTGACTTTATATAAAAACCATATCAAGGATATACAAAAAAAAGTATTTGAGGGAGATTTTCTACAAGTGCTTTTAGATTAAGCATGTGGAAATATCAAATTTAATAATATATAAAAATACTTGTAAGACTTCGAAAACGTTAAATCTACTATAACCTTTAATTAAAAGGTAACTTTAAGGACAATATGTATCTACCAACAAATGTGTAATCAAATCAACTAATCTTTGAAAGAAATATAGTCATGTGTACATCCTTTTTAAGAAATCTTTTTTTTTTCCTCTAGATATATTAATAGCTCTAAATGAAAAACGACAGATTATTGAAATAAGAGTGGGACTAGGGTTCTTTAGTATTAATGAACTTGGAGAGGACTTAAAGGGCATGGAGAGATTGCACGTAAAGTCAAAATGTTTATGCACTCGTGTATTATAAGAAGGCTACGTACTACAAAGTGACATTAATTACTTAAATCATATATTTAATTATCGCAAGAAACTAAAACTCTAGAAGCCCAGTCTAACGTAAAGAATGTGCAATATTCTCAAGGTGAATGATTATTTTCAAAGATATAATTACATAAAGTTAGTGTACATGCGTAACATTGTGTTTCCTTTTTGTTGGGATGTATATCTCCTTGGAAACAAGCTCCATTGGTTCTTACTACATGATATTTATTACATTTTTATAAATTTAGTGTATATATATTGTATGTTCATTTTTCTTCAGAGATTTATTTATAATATCTTGAAATTAGTATGGGATTAATGTGTATTTTTAAAACTATTGATGGAGTTGTGGTGCACGCCGCACGAACGTGGGCATAAGTGTTGAGCATGAAAGTCGACCAAATATTCACATCCGAATAACGATTCTTTTTGTTGTTGTCAATAACGATATACTTTCTAATGTTATTCTACCGGCTACATATATGTTTGAATAATAGAAATCCCAAAGTGTAAAATAAATATCGAAGTAAAATTATTTTTATGTCAAACCTATCATCATTTTTCAAACACTTCACGCAATAATTGGTGATACCCAAAATACTTTAATCTAACAGTATTTTTATCCAAACCAATAATGACCTACCTATACACCTCTATATGTATACAAATTACAAATCTTCTTTTTATTTTTGACAAAAAGAAAATACTAGCCATAATGTTTTTGGTGGCACATTCTGGTTGGCTATGAAAGAAACGTATTCCGAGAATTGCGGCCGCATCTCTCACCTTTTGCAAGTGTATCATACACATTGTGAGTCTAATAAATATAAATAAACAAAATATTTTTGGCAAGATTAGTTAAGATAATTAGTATTTTCCCATAATATATATCAACAAAGAGAAATGAATCTTTGTTCGTTTTCCGTTAACAAGTAAAAAGATTTAATTAAAAAATTGACAGGGTATTCAAACAAACAATGATGTCCTTTTGTTCTCCTCATAAAGAATATAATAATATGAATGCTCCTTTTATTCTTCTTTTATACCAAATGGCAACGAATTATTTGCATCGAAGTAATCAAGAAGCAAATATTATATTAGGAACTTCACAAACTCAAGTAAACTCACAAAAGATAATCTAAACTAAAAAGTACAAAAAGACTTGGCCATCTCTTCCATTTATTAATCATAGACTATCTCACTTACTTTAATTTATATTTCCGTCCATAATTAAAATATTATTAATGTCCCCTTAATATTATTATATTTTCCTATGAAATCTCTCTCTCTTTCTTTCTTTCTTTCTTACACCAACATGTAGAAGTAGCATAAGATGTAAGAAAAGTCAGCGTCTCTCTCTCTTGTTCTGATCAAGAAAATCACAAAAAATTATTACTATTTGTCATGATGATCTTTTCTTGATTTTTGTCTGATCAGATTCTTACGTACACAGTTGTATAATACAACACACACACACACATACAGACATCAAGATTATGTGCAGCGAGGTTCTTGAAATGGACAACTTTCAAGGAGACTTAACCGACGTCGTACGAGGAATCGGAGGAGGCCACGTGTTACCACCGGAAACTACTCCTCCGACAACCATCTTGCCTCTTCCTCCACCGTCAGATCTTCACATCAACCCCTTTGGAGATCCATTTGTGACCATGAACGATCCTCTTCTTCAAGAACTCAACGCGGTCACAAACTGTAGCTATTTCTCCAACAACAACCATAACAATAACAACAACGGTTTCTTGAGTCATAAGGTATCATTTGAGGAGGATCATATCAAGAGTCAATGCAATATCTTCCCAAGAATCCGGATCTCGCATAGTAACATCCTTCAAGATTCTTCTTCTTCTCCGTGTAATTCTCCGGCCATGTCGGCTCGTGCCGTCGCCGCAGCAGCCGTAGCCTCGCCGAGAGGGATCATCAACGTTGATACGAACTCTCCTAGAAACTGTGTACTGGTCGATGGTAACACCTTCTCGTCGCAGATTCAAATATCTTCCCCTCGAACTCTAGGCCTTAAGAGAAGGTACAATTTAAAAAAATCAAAAATCATATAATATTTTTCTTCATCTTTGATCATATGGTTCATTAAATGCTACCATTCTATACTATATGGTATATTGAAATATTTTATTAAAATTATTTCATGAAACTATATGGAGTAAAGTGAATTAGGGTTCTAGGCCAATTGGTATGCATCGCTATTATAACTGTCGCTTCACCTATTAGGTTTATCATAGGAAACTATACATTGCTATTAGCATTAGGAAAATAGGATACATGCATATATTGCTAATAATAGGATCAATAATGTGTATTGGTATATATTTATTTACACATCTTATTATAAATTTTTCTAGTTTTTTTGTCTTGTACATCATGACCAATACTATTTTCATAATCATTAAATTTTTGTGTAAATATATATACACATAGTAGCTACATATATAATTGTTTAGACTCATCAGAAGGAGGGTTGAGGTTGAAAACACATGCAGGAGAATCTATGAACTGTCACAATTAAAAGAACATAAAACTAGAGTTGCATCATCATATCTCAAAAACCCAACTGATGATAATAATGTCCCACTACCAAACTTAGCTTTCACAACTTACACAAATATATACATACGTGTGTAAGTATGTACTATATCACTTGTGCGATGTGTAGGAAGAGTCAGGCAAAGAAAGTGGTCTGTATACCGGCACCAGCTGCGATGAACAGCCGGTCAAGTGGAGAAGTGGTTCCATCTGATCTATGGGCTTGGCGTAAGTACGGTCAAAAACCCATCAAAGGCTCTCCTTTTCCAAGGTACTAAACAAATTAAGTCACCATACCATATTTACTACAAAAATCGAAGAATGATGGCCGATGGTAATGATTCGTTGGCTGATCTTGGTAGAAATCATACCATATATTATCATATGAGAGTGTCAATCATTAGTTAAAGATTCGAAAACTAAACTTTCTTTCACCACCACAACTTTCTTGGTTCAAGTTGTTACAAATATTCGTTTTTTTGTAAAAACATTCCTCTTGATAATTGAGACATTCGGTCCATATATTATTCCCATGAAAATAACATAATGATTGTCGTCCAAAAACGTAATGATTCACCATTTTATAACATATCAGTGTCGGAATTACAGATTTTACAATTATATGTCTGGTCTTACTAGTTTACATTCTGTAAATTCCTTCATTTTACCACACTCTCTCTAGTGGATAGAATGATAATCTTGACACCATATAATCAATGCAAATACTTGTGATCATTTCTCTCAGGGGTTACTATAGATGCAGTAGCTCAAAAGGATGTTCAGCAAGAAAGCAAGTGGAAAGAAGCCGAACCGATCCAAACATGTTGGTCATTACATATACTTCAGAACATAACCATCCTTGGCCTATCCAACGCAATGCTCTTGCCGGCTCCACTCGCTCCTCCTCCTCCTCCTCCTCTAACCCTAATCCCTCCAAATCCTCAACCATCGCATCATCTAGTCCAAAACCTTCCTCTGCCACTCCTCCTTCTCCTCTAGGAGCCTCCACGGTAAAAGATGAACAACGAGAAGACGACATGGAGTTAGAAAACGTAGAAGAAGATGACCATAGTCAGATTCTTGCTTATAGACCGGAGTTTCAACATCATAACCACCAGCAAGAAGATTTCTTTGCGGATCTTGAAGAGTTAGAAGGTGATTCTCTAAGCATGTTGCTTTCCCGAGGCTGCGCCGGCGACGACAAGGAGATTAAAACGACGACTTCAGAGGAGATCGGAGATTTCTTTGGCTGGTCAGGGGATGATAATAATAATAACATCGACCATCATGACTTGAGGTCGTTATAGATTATAGTGTCAAATTTACACAATAAAAATTTGTTATAAATTAATTGAGTTTGTGACAAAATGACGGTTTATAGTCTTGTGAGTAATGAGCTTGTTACTTGTTATATTCGTCATTTTTTCGGTTTTTTTGTTGCTGTAGTTAAACAAGGGCCATTATTTTTGGTTGCGAGTTTATTTATTTATTTTGTGAAGACAATTAGACTAATGTGAAAAGAAGAAAGATACCTATTTCTTTAATTTTATTGACTATATTCGAATTGGAAGCATGCTTTTCTTTAACTTAATATTTCACACACATTTTTTAGCCAAAAATCCAGCAATTAGTCGATTGAGTAAGCAATTGGAATGGATTTATACATAGATGATTAATAATGAAAGTTTTGCTGCTGGGATGGGAGCAGAAGAAGTGGGACTAGGGAATATTCGGTGGATGGGACACAAAGTGAATATGTTCGTTCATCTACAGTCCCCTCACCACATTCATATCTTAACATATATGAATTAGCTTGATTTTTCTCGGCTAATATAAGTCAAATTTGTATTTTACTTCTTTTTTTATTATGTCTCATTTAATTTAATTAATCTCTTATATCTTACTTGTTACAATTTTTCCTTTTCAGGTGGACTGGAGAGGACTTAATACATAGCTCAACCAATTCATAAATATTTCAAACTCTAAAGATTCATTAAAATAATTTAAAAGTGATATTTTTTACCGATTTTTGTCATTGTCAATTAAAAAGACTATTATCAAATCAGCGATGTGTTTTGCTCACAAATTTATGTAAATATAGAGAAACAATCCCTTTCAATCTCTCATCTAGCATATATATATATTCAATATTAATATTTTAGATTTATCGACTTGGGTTTGGTTTTCTGTATTGGCGAATATAATTTTTCATGTTGAGTAATGAAAATTTCTAGATTAAGAAAATAATCTGAAATATGTTTTAATTTATCATTTTGTACTATAGAAATTTGAGTTTTTTATGTTAATAAATAAAAAGAACTATGGAAATTCTACTCAAATTTATAACAAAATCTCTAAATTTATCTCAAACTATTTAATTTAAATTCACGAGCCTGTGATTGTGGAGACTTGGAATAAATAACTTTTTGGAACTTTGGATCTATCCATATATGATGTGTAAGAATAATTTGTTATGAATATCAGACCATGCATGTGGGCGATCTTGAAAGGTAGGGAGAAAAGCCCTAGTTTCACGGCTTTCCTATCCTGGAATTGAATTCATAGAATCCCACTATACTTATAGTATATTCCAAGAAAAGCAAAAGAGGTTTATTAATATACATACAATGTTCGTCGTTTTATGATGTATATTTTATTCGTATACTTGCAAATTGTTACACCTTTGTTAATTTGCATTCCTATCTTCAAGTAAGATATCAACAATAAATAGTAGTATGAGAAATCTATTATTCTCTATTGTTATTTCTCGAGTATTCAAATGTTACTCTTCACGTTAGCTTGTACCGTACGGACAAGAAAACACGGGATTTCTGACGGAAAACTCCGTCGGAAATCCGTCAGAAACCGTCATTTCCGACGGGTATCCGACGGACAAACGCCGTCAAATCTACGTCGTCGGAAATCGAAATCCATCGGAAATCTGTCGGAAATCCGACGGATTTCCGACGGAGGCTCCTTCGTCGGAAATCCGTCAGTTATCTGTCGATTTTCCGTCGGAAAATTTTCCGACGGACGCCGTCCGTCACTTCGTCCGTCAGTTTTGCCGTGTTTTTCTTGTAGTGCGTTGGTTAATCTATCATCAAGAGACCAAAATCTTATGTTGTTGTGGTTGGTTAAAATCAGCACAGTATCAAATTAAAGGAAAGTGAAAATGCTAGTAGCACCACGTTTCACATACCATTCATACATATAAATACATGCATATATAATAATAATTTGATTGTAATTGAATTATATGAAATGATCCATGAGAGTGTCAGAGAGACTCAGAGCAGCCTTTATCAATATGTTGTCCCGCGTTATTTACGCGATCGATCTAACTGATGATGTTGCATGTCAACTTTAATTCCATTTTTGTCTTCTTCGATCTGTCACCAATTCTTTAATTCTGAAATATGTAATTCACTATGTCCATGTTATTACATAATTCAAACGAGACATATACTTCCCAAGGGATACTGGCATTACGTTCTAAAATATAAGATAATAACTTGTATATTTTTTCTTTTGTGCGAAAATAACTTTGTATTTAAAATCAAAGTAAATGCAAAGAATTAGTTGATGATTCAAGAATTGATTTGAATTGAGCATATATTTTTATAACTAATTAATTATATTTAACCAGTCTAAATTATGTCTAAATTTTGCAGATATTTAAAAAATCGGTAAATAAATTACTCGGCGGCTATATATTTTCTTTAATTTTTTTTATGGAATGATAGAAAAAGGAACCTCGTCACTAAAAAAATCACCATATGGGATCCTTTTAAGTAATGCGAAGAGTTCATGCGATGTTGAATCAGTTGTGCCCACCAAATTATATTTTGACGACCATCGAGTAATAAACATTTTATAACAAAAAATGTAGAAATTTCATAAATATATCAGAAAAAAAAAAAGTAATAAGTACTAGCATTTTGATGTGGGGAGAATATAATGGGAATAGTGACCTTAAGTTAAGTCAAATCAACCATCTTCTCCGATTGATAGAAAGAAAACTTCATCACAACTTCTTTGTTTCCTAAACAACTCGTTTTGATCTATATAAATAAAATGAAATAAATTTTTGATTTGACGATTGGGGAAAAGAACAGTCGTAGACATTATTTTGCGAATTATTATTGTTTTACTTTTCCATTGGTTTTCTTTCGTGATGGGACATAGAGACTGAGAGGCCATTGTTCATTTTTTTGGTGGGGAGAAATGGTTTCATATGAGTCTGATGGAGAAGAGAAACAAAAAGTACAGCGTAAATGGTTTATAAGTGGGCACATATAAGTGACAAAAATGGTATAGCCATATCAATTTGAAGTTTTATAAACCTGAACACAATCTTAACAAAAAAAATACGAGTTTACTAGCTGGTCACAGGGTGTGGAACATATTGTATAATTTGTATTAATAGAATATATATAGGATTATATTTATTGGTATGACTCTATATCAATTCTCAAATCAACATTATATTTTTCCAAGTAATTTTAATATTTATTTTATAAACAACTTTATAAAAGTATATATAATCGATTTGTTTTGTAAAACAATCAGGCCTAGTCTCAAATGTGCGCTTGGCATTATTAAAATAGACGTAAGATAAGATTAGTGGCAAGTCTTGTCATTAAGCTTTTTAGAGTAGTTTCTATGTTACCTCAACTCCATTAAAGCGAACCTACTTAGTATGAAAACGATGGTTAGGAAATAATTAAGATAAATAATTGTAAACAAAACAGGTTAAATCAAAGAACTACGAGTCTATGACTAGTGATCTTAGTTATGACTTGGAAATAAAGGAGGGGATAAGTTTGACACCTATTATATCATATCATAAATTAAATTATTGTTTTGACTTTATAGAAACTACGTCAACACTAACATAGTATATTGAATTTGTTTCTTAATATGTGACAGCTAATTAAACCCAACAAATCATGTATATATATTTTTTTAAGTAATAAGATGAATGATGAGTTATTTAGAGAACTATCCATAGAACAAGAAAATATTAGGTAATAGGGAACAAGGAAGCTGGTCCACCAGCATAATGACGAAAATAACCTTGAACTTCTTCCCGCTCAATTTGTATATTCAGTTTTTCGCCGGGTCAACTAAAATATACCATGTTATTTACTTATATATTATGCAATTTTGACGATTTTCCATAACAATAAATCATGTATAATTATTAAAATTAACATGCAATTTGTCTGCATGACATGTTATTATCAATAAAATATGTAATTTGGATACATAAATATATCAAGATATATAAATAACATGTTATTCGGTTACATAACATGTTATCTGTCTGTACAGCATATTAGTTGTCCGTATAACATGTTATTTGGATACATATTATGTATCGAAATATAGCAATGATATGTTATTTGAAAATATAACATGTAATTTGAAAACAATTATTTGTCCACACAATATGTTGTGTAGGAATGTACATGAAGAGATAGAAAAAATATCAGTGAATTCTAATCAAATGACATGTAATTTTAATAAAGAGCATGTTAATTGCTAATGGTACAACATGTTATTCTTCTCAGTTTCATGCTATTATGTTCTCTAACTAATTTTTGTTAATTTCCGTGTTCCTTTATCTCGAACAAAAAGAGAATTATCTTTGTGAGGGTCGTGAGAGGAGCATCGTCTTCGTGAGAGTCGTGAGAGGAGATCCGAGGAGAGAGAACTCAATGTCCACGACGACGTAAGGGAAGTCGTCGACAACTTCACGGATTAGATCCATTTTTCCTTGGAGATTGTAATTTTGTACTTCACGGATTAAAATCGAATCATCTTTAGACAAATCGAGCAATAAAAATTGAAAAATATACCGAGAAGGAGGAGTAGAAAGATGTAGAAATTGATTTGAGAATTTTTTGGGTATAATTTTAATGGTGTCCAAAATACTAAAAGATTGATATAATTGGTAATTTTGCAAAAATACTCAACTTTCGTGTGTGTATTAACCCACCAAAAGAATTTTTGAGTTTTTTTATATGATTTCTAACGGTGTCCAAAATATTAAGAGATTAATATAATTTGGTAATTTTGCAAAAATACTCAACTTGTGTATTAACTCACCAAAAGAATTTTTGAGTTTTTTTTTGTATGATCTCTAACGGTGTCCAAAATATTAAAGATTGATATCATTTCGTAATTTTGGAAAAATACTCAACTTTCGTATGTATTAACCCACCAAAAGAAATTTTGAGTTTTTTGGGTATAATTTTAATGGTGTCTAAAATACTAAGAGATTGATATAAAATACTCAACTTTCGTGTGTATTAACCCACCAAAATAATTATTGAGTTTTTTTGTATTATTTTTAACGGTGTCCAAAATATTAAGAGATTGAAATAATTTGGTAATTTT
>OVAP01000128.1:0-50698 GCA_900406295.1 Aurinia saxatilis | reverse complement strand
TTGTAATGGTACCAAGTAGTGTGGATCTTAGGCTGTTTGGTAGGAAGAATAACAGTTCCTCTTCTGCTTTAGAGTTTCTATTGCAATATGCAGAGAATGAGTCTGTTGTTGCTTTTGAGTTTGGTATATCCAAGAGTGGGAATCGTGCAAGAATCTTAGTTGGTAGACCTGAATCTGCTGAAATTAGAAACCTTTCGTTTGAGGGTGACTTGATGATGAACAAGGGAGGGAGGTTGAACTGTATGATTGATTATGAGGCAGCTCCTGAGAGAATGATGGTTCGATTCAGAAAATCTGGTTCGATAAAGCTCTTTGATCCGTTCTTCTCTTTCTCGGTGGACTTGGCCAAGTTATGGAAAGATGGTAAAGTCTTGATGGGTTTAAGTTCTGCCAATGGGAACTCTTCCAATGCACATTTTCTCCATACATGGGGGTTTGAAACAAGGCATCCTCTTTCTGTGTATATGCATTCTGAGCCGCTTGAACCGAGAGAAATTGTGCCCAACGTTTCTGAACAGGAGAAAGAGAGTGTAAGGAGAAGTGAGTGTATGTGGAGAATGCTTGGGGTATTGGTGTTGGGTGCAGCATGCGGAGCCTTAGGGGTAATGCTGGCTTTGTATATCTGGACGATATGCGGTGTTAGGCGGTCAATGGTGGTCGTTCCTGAGGATTGTCCTGTGAAATCAGCTAGTGTCGTGGTGGTTACTGTTGAAGGAGGCAAGACGCAGTGAGGAGTGTTGTTTGGTTTTGAGGGTTGTCTTGTGTTGTAGTGTAAATGTAGGATCTTCTTCCTCTACCTTCTTGTGTGCGTTTCTTTAGTTGCAGGATTTGATATATGAGCATGCATGCTTATGTAAGATCATTATGAAAAGAAGACATAAATACTTGATCTTATGAAATTAACTAGCTCTTCATATTGTTTAAGTTTTTTTGGATTGCTGGTTCTGCATTTACTACGGTGTCACAAATGTAACATCTTTTCCATTTCTGATTCTGAATCAAACACGTTCTCTTCCTGGTACAATAATCAGGACCACCTTGTCCTCTTTTCATGTAACAGAGTAATGTGAACTGAGTAATAAAAGTCTTTTTGTACAGTCAACTCGTGAAAACATCTAAGCTTTGGAAAGAATACAGCATTCACATGTATCATCGGTTACCATTTGCTTCTATGCATTAACCGAGAAGAGGAACACAGAATGAGACTGATGCAATTTGAATTAACCTCAATGGGGGCACAGCCAAGAGGTGTCAAGGAGGAAAACAGACACTAAAAATCCATACAAGGTGTTCTACGAAGTTAATTCTCTAACTACTGGATTACTAGGAATCATCAGGAGAGCAACCGGTGTGGTAAGCTTCACAAACGTCCAGGTCGACTTCTCCAGATTTGACCGCAAGAGGTAATTCCTGGTAAGCACGGTGTAGAGGAGGTAAGATTAAAGCAGACTTTTTATCCATTGCTAATAGCCTTCCACATTTACTGCATCAGAAGATAGGTGAAAACTTTAGTCCACTGAACAGGCTTAGCACATTGCAGAAGATTTATAGAGACTGGCTTAGTACCTGCATGGTTTACTGAACAGGGACTCAAAGCTGCATATCCATAGCTGCAATTAGAGGCAGGATAAGGTGTGAATTAACTTCCATGGGTCCAAAACAAAAAAAATCTTTCATGTTATCCAGAGACAAATGAGTCCCACCAGAAGAGAGTAGAGAGTTGTTCCGGTACCAAAGCCGAGGAAATATTGCAAGGCCCTAGCAGCATGTTCCTGCAAGAAAAGTAATTAATGCAACTTACAAATCAATCGAAATTGTGAATAAGAAAAGCCAGTTCAAGTCTCTGGTACCGTGATGTGTTTGTAAACATTATAAACTGAGACGCCTCTCGGATGTAAGTATCTGCCTCCCTGTAATCAAGAGATGACTTAAACCAACTCCATTTCAAAACTGGTGTTATCTAATGCAGGGTGTTTAGAATTAACCTCATCTGGAGAGAAGAATGCAACTGCATCTGGATCAACAGAACCAGCTGGATTCAAGGAGACAATAGCTCTGAATACAGATGGAACTGATAACTCAATCACAGCAACCTTATCAACAAGTTCAGTCTGTGACCCTGATCTCAGCTTACTAGAACTCTGGTAAATAGGTTTTAATGCTTCGGCTGGATCATCATTACTTGATCCAGGTAAAGAATCAGCTCTTTTAAGCCAGTCCAACCGTCCATAAGTAGACACCTTCACATTTGGGACCAGATTCTCTAAACGAGATTGTATATCTGGCAATGTTTCGTAATCAACCGCCTCCTCTCTGCTTTCATGCTCTAAAGGTGATTGAGATCCACAATGTTTTTTCGATCTTGGTTCCATCTTTAGTCCATCATCAAGATGAGGAAAAAATCGTCTTTTCTGATCTGTGAAGGCCTTGAGAGCTAACCTACAGTCATTCCCCGAGTCACATCGACATATTATTATGCGTTTATTAAAGAGCAAATGGATGGATGAATGCAGGAAGTTTAGGTAGAATGGTTAACTAATGACTCTCCAAAGTGGTTCCATCAAGCTTAATAATCGTTCTAGCACCACACGTGTGAACCGAGAAGTCTAGACAAATGATGAAAACATAAACCAACTATCCCTGAGAAGGATTATCATATCATTTTGCAACATTTCATAACAACAGACTCAATTTAAAGGAAAGAAGATGAACTTGTTGAATCAAACCTGGTTCTATCAACAGCAGAAGCACCAGCTTGACCAGCAAGCTGTCTTTTCCAAGCATAAGCCACGACTGCACCATCTGGACAAACCAGTGGCATATGAAGACTCCATGAGTTACTTCTCGACCTAAGAGACTCAGTCAAAACTCCAGATTCTTCCAACTTCTTCCCTACAAAATTGCAAAAATGAATATAATTCTCAAAACCCAAATGAAATCAATATACTTTCAGAACCAAGCACCAACCAATCACGCGAAGATCCTGAAGACGTTGACGCATAGAGGCGTCTTCTTTCAAAAAGAGCTGAAGCGGCATTTCCGAGTGGCGAGGTTGCGACGCCACGAACATGGCTTCAAGGATACGGTCTGCACCGAGGCGAATATCAGCGATAACCCTAGCCGCTTGATTAAGTCGTTCCATGGCTTGAGCCACCTTCTTCGGCGGCGCCTCCAATTCCGACTGATTGTTCGCCGCCTCGGCCAAGTTCTGGAGAGGTTGAGATTGTTGTAACGTCTGCATAAGCTGCGATTCAGTATCAATCTCTCACTCTCTCTCTCTCTTTCTCTTGATTTCAGTCTGAGATTCCGTGAATTGATTTTCCCGGCGAAAGCAAGAAGACGATTTAGATCTCAGAGGTAGAAGAAGATGTTATAAAGTACTTAACCGGTTTAAACCCGTTTTTTATTTCTACCACATGATGTTTACGATTTCTAACCGGAAATAAAGGCTTAGCATTTTTAATCAAGGAGCTTAACAAAAATATTATGCCACATGACGTTTACGAATTTACTTAGATTTCTATATCAGACGATTTAGACCTTAATTAACCAGATTTTTTATTTATACCAAATGACGCTTACGATTTCAAACAGTAAACCGGAAACAAAGCTAAAGATGTTTAATCATAGATTAACAACAAAACAAGAGAAATTAAAGTCAAGAAGTTGAATTCAAAAGGTCCATGGTTCGAGCAAGAGGAGTGCAGTGAAGTGGATGAGCCATGGCCAAGGTTATTGTTCCAGGAGCTTCATCCATGTTGATTTTATCTTCTCTGGTTTTCCAATCAAAGCACTGCACCATCACTCCAATGGCAGTTCCTATAAACAGATAAGCTAGATTTGATCCAGGACAGCCTCTTCTTCCACTTCCGAAAGGAATGTATTTCAGGACTTCCTCTCTTATCTTCTCCTCTGCTCCTGATCTTGACGAAGATGCGAGAAACCTCTCTGGCTTAAACTCATCAGGATCTTCCCAGTACTCAGAATCTCTCATTACAGCGTAAGCGTTTACAATAAGTGTTGTCTTCTCCCGTATGTAGAACCCTTTGATCTCACACCTTTCGTGGAACGTCCTTAGCGGAAGAGGTGCTGGTGGATGTAATCTTAGTCCTTCTTTGACAACTGCTTGCAGGTAAGGAAGGTTTGGCAGATCCGTTTCTCGAACCAATCTTGTTGTCCCTACAACAGAATCGATTTCTTCTCTCAATCTCTCAAGAGTCTTGGGGTTGTTAATGATCTCGGCCATAGTCCACTCTGTACTGTGTGACGTGGTGTCACTGCCTGCAATGAGGAGATCCTGTAGGTGGTAGCAAACGTTTCTTAGTAAAAAAAAACAATGGAGAACACCTAATCAAAAGAGAGGAACATGCATTTACCACCAACAAGGACTTGATATGGTTCCTACTGATCTTATACTCTGCACTTTCGTCTCTATAAGCTTCTAACAATATGTCCATCAAATCCGTACCTTGCTCCTCCAGTTTTTCTTCGTGTTCCACTAGAATCCTCTCCAGTACCTCCTCGAACCTGCAGGAAACATCCATGAACTCCTTTTTGAACAGTGGGATCCCGAGCTTTTCAAGCGGCTTGCTAAAGATAAGAGCCAAGAAAAGTTTCTTCGTCAAGCCATCCGTCTCTGCCACTAAGCCCCTCATTCTGCGTCCTCTGGACAAATCTTCCCCATGAGTGTCTTACATAAGTTGTTGTTAGTTAGCTTCATTGCTTCCTCACCAATATCAACACTCTCCTTCTTCATCGCCTTATCTAGCAAATTTGAGTAAAACTGCTCTATCTCATCTGCACGGGAGCCTCGTAACCTCTCGAGTGCTCGCGATCCAAGGAGCTTGCTGACGATGAGCTTCTTCATGAACTTCCAGTGATCTCCATAAGGTGCGGCAACAAATCCAGAAGTTCCGAAGAAGAGACATCCCTCAATCGTAGGGAGGTTACGAGAAGAAATGTTCTCATCTTGCGTCTTAAAGATCTCGTAAGCCACTGAGGCAGAGGAGACGAGGAGTACAGGGACGTAGAAGATGCGAAGATGGAGCAGAGGCCCATACTTGGATGCGAGTTTCTGTAAGGATTTGTGGATCAGAAGAGAGAGGATAAGATGAAGATGGCCAATGATGGGCAGAGATGGAGGGCTCGGAGGCAGATCAAAGCCGAGTCGTGCATCCTTTCGCTTCCTGGAGAACAGAGAGTAGCAGAGCAGTGAGAAGAGACCCAAAAGGACAAAGATGAAGCAGGTTTGAAAATCAACGGTAGTCATCTCTGCCACTGTTGCTCAAAGTAAAGAAACCAAATGAAACAGATAAGAAATCATCTATGCTTTGTTTATTACTTCTTATAAAAAAAAAAAAGAGAGATTGAAGAACGTGAAATAATGGAAGCTGAGGTCGTTATTTAATAATATATAATTAAATCACATGTTCTTTACAACAACTCATGAAGTGACAACTGACAACTTGATTATTTCCACCAATACGTATTAAATTTTGTCAGAATCGTCCAAAATAGATGTTGTTATCATGTTATGGCTACGACTGTTATCAAGGTGACTCCTGATTTTTTCAAGTGGTTTTATTAACATCACCAGAAATTAAAGGGGCCAAGAAGTGAAATACCTCAACAAACACTAATGATGAAATCATCACACCATTTCCATTTTGGTGCAGAGACAATGATTCTACGATCCCCTGGGGATCCTGCCAACCAGAAATGGATCCACGATAACCATGTAATACAGGCTCTACCTGAAATCATCTTTTCTGTTCAAACAAGCAAATTACTTTTTGTGCTTGACATGTCAGGTGTTTGTGTTGTGCTTCCCAGTTAGTGAGAGGTCCTTCTCCTTGGTCACTTAGATTGTCACAGCAAGCCATGTCTGTGGAAATATAAATACACATTCATGTAAAACTTTAGCTTTTCTCAGCTCACAAACAAATACCTGAACTTGAGAACCACAGAGAGAATAAAGCCTTATGATATTCATATTCTAATAGTGAATGGGAAGCACATCGTTTTTCACACCATAAGAGCAATGCATGACATATAGTAGAATTTTTTAGCTAATGACACTCCTAGTCCTAACTGGTTCCATCAAAGCTTAAAAATCATTCCACAACAAAAATAATTGGAAAGATAACTGAAAAATTCCATGAGGAACTAACCGGCAAATAAATATTCAAATCACCTGCACCAATCCTCGGCATTTTGGAGTGGATACGGTGAGCGACGAGGCGAATATCGGCGCTAACCCTAGCCGCTTGATTAAGTCGTTCCATGGCCTGAGACACCTCTAATTCCGACTGATTATTCGCCGCCTCCGCCGAGACTGCGATGACGTACCAATCACTCTCTCTTACTCTTGATTCTCAGTGAAATTGATCTTCCCGGCGAAAGCAAGAATAACTGTTATACAGTATAGACGAATTAGACCTTAACCGGTTTAAACCCGTTTTTATTTATTAATACCAAAATGACGTTTACGGTTTCATACACTAAACCGGAAATAAAGCTTAACATGTTTAAATTTTAATCAAGGAGCTTAACAAAGCAAAAGTCAAGAAGTTGATGACAAAAGGTTCATGGTTCTAGCAACAGGAGTGCAGTGAAGTGGATTAGCCATGATCACATTCACTGTTCCAGGAGCTTCATCCATGTTGACTTTCTCTTCTTTGGTTTTCCAATCGAAGCACTGTACCATTACTCCAATGGCAGTTCCTATAAACAGATAAGCTAGATTTGATCCAGGACAACCTCTCCTTCCACTTCCGAATGGAAGGTATTTCAGGACTTCCTCTCTTATCTTCTCCTCTGCTCCTGATCTTGAAGATGCCAGAAACCTCTCTGGCTTAAACTCATCAGGATCTTCCCAGTAATCACCATCTCTCATTACAGCGTAAGCATTAACTACAAGTGTTGTCTTCTCCCGTATGTAGAACCCTTTGATCTCACAACTTTCGTGGAACGTCCTTACCACAAGAGGTACCGGTGGGTGTAATCTTAGTCCTTCCTTAATGACCGCTTGCAAATAAGGTAGGTTTGGCAGATCCGTTTCTCGAACCAATCTTGTTGTCCCTACAACAGAATCGATTTCTTCTCTCAATCTTTCAAGAGTCTTGGGGTTGTTAAAGATCTCGGCCATAGTCCACTCTGTAGTGTGTGACGTGGTGTCACTGCCTGCAATGAGGAGATCCTGTAGGTGGTAGCAAACGTTTCTTAGTAAAAAAAACCAATGGAGAACACCTAATCAAAAGAGAGGAACATGCATTTACCACCAACAAGGACTTGATATGGTTCCTACTGATCTTATACTCTGCGCTTTCGTCTCTATAAGCTTCTAACAATATGTCCATCAAATCCGTACCTTGCTCCTCCAGTTTTTCTTCGTGTTCCACTAGAATCCTCTCCAGTACCTCCTCGAACCTGCAGGAAACATCCATGAACTCCTTTTTGAACAGTGGGATCCCGAGCTTTTCAAGCGGCTTGCTAAAGATAAGAGCCAAGAAAAGTTTCTTCGTCAAACCATCCGTCTCTGCCACTAAGCCCCTCACTCTCTCTGCGTCCTCTGGACAAATCTTCCCCATGAGTGTCTTACATAAGTTGTTGTTAGTTAGCTTCATCGCTTCCTCACCAATACCAACACTCTCCTTCTTCATCGTCTTATCTAGCAAATTTGAATAAAACTGCTCTACCTCATCTGCACGGGAGCCTCGTAACCTCTCTAGTGCCTGAGGTCCAAGTAGCTTGGTGACGGTGAGCTTCTTAATGAACTTCCAGTAATCTCCGTAAGGTGTGGCAATGAAGCCAAAATTTCCGAAGAAGAGACATCCCTCAATCGTAGGGAGGTTACGAGAAGAAATGTTCTCATCTTGCGTCTTAAAGATCTCGTAAGCCACTGAGGCAGAGGAGACGAGGAGTACAGGGACGTAGAAGATGCGAAGATGGAGGAGAGGTCCATACTTGGATGCAAGTTTCTGTAAAGATCTATGGATTAGAAGAGAGAGGATAAGGTGGAGATGGCCAATGATGGGCAGAGAAGGAGGGCTCGGAGGCAGATCTAAGCCGAGTCGTGAGTCCTTTTGTTTCCTGAAGAAGAGAGAGTAACAGAGCAGTGAGAAGAGGCCTACAAGAAAAATGATGAAGCAGGTTTGAAAGTCAACTATCATCATCTCTCCCATTGTAGCTCAAAGTTAAGAAACCAGATGAAACAGATCAAGAATCCATAAACAAATAAAATGGAAGAACGTGAAATAATGGAAGCTGAGGTCATTACTTCTTTTTAATAATATAAAATCAAATCACATGTTCTTTGCGACAATTCATCAGATTTATAATGTAGTAAACTAAGTAAGGCGTGTTCATCGCCCAAAGGAAGGAAACAACTGACAACTTGATTACTTATATCAATAAGAAACAAATTTTATCAAAATCTTCCAATATAGATACGTCATATGCGCTAGTGAAATATATAGATATTATGGCAACGATTTTTCAAGGGCCAAGAAGTGAAATCCCTCACCAAATACTAATGGGATCCTCGTACCTTTGCCTTTGTTTCACCAACTCGTTTTCTAAGAACACCATTTGATTTAGAGAATGATTCTACGAGCCATTGGGGATCCTGCCAACCAGAAATAGATCCAGTGTAACAATTAATGCAGGTTCTACCTTAAATCATCTTTTCTGTTCAGACAAGAAGATTACTTTCTGTGCTTGTCATGTCAGGAGTTAGTGCTGTGCTTAACAATTGGCTCTCACCTGAGATAGATCCTTCTCCTCCATCACTCGGATTGTCATCTCAAGCCATGCCTGTGGGAATATAAATATAGACTCAGTCATTTTAACTGTAAAACCTTAGCTTTGACAACATCACAAACACGAGATACCTGATGGTGCTTGAGAAATATATTGAATAAAGCCTTGCATTTTTCATGTTCTAATAGTTAATGGGAAGCACAGTGTTCTATTAATTATGGTTCCATCTTTGATCCATAGTCAATGTGAGTGAAGCTAACCTACAGTCATTCAGATTCACATCAACCTATTATTATGCATCAAACTTTTAAAAATAAGAAGAAAATCACATTCACAGCAAAAGAGCAACTGGAAGAACGCATGACATTTTGTAGGAATTTTTAGCTAATGACACTCCCAACCGGTTCCACCCACTTTCACTAAGCTTAATAATCATTCCACAACAAAATGTTTGGACAGATGATGGGAACAGAAACCACAATCGTCTAGGAGGAACTAACAGACAAATGGATCTTGAAATCACTTGCAACAATCTCATACTTGGTTTACAACAGAGTCAGATTACAGGAAAGAAGATGAATTCGTAGAATCGCACCTGGTTCTATCAACAGCAGAAGCACCAGCTTGACCAGAAAGCTGTCTTTTCCAGGCATAGGCAACGATGGCACCATCTGGACAAACCAGTGGCATATGAAGACCCCATAAGTTACTTCTTGACAACTTTGCTTTACTTCTCAAAATACAAACTTTGTTGGTATAGCTCCACAAAGTTCCATAAATTTTTGGAAAACCGGTTTGCAAAAATACGAAACACTCAATGCTTACATTGTGTTTGCAACATGAAATTTACAATCAGAGGATAAGCAATTTTAACACATTAAGCATCATAACTCAAACATTCATCCGGAAATGCAAAAACATCAACCTGAGAGACTCTTCATGCTGCTCTTTCTTTTCCTACTGAAATCGAGCTTGTTCACAAAAAACATGGATACAGCTATATACGAGAAATTAGCCAATAAACTGTCCTGTTGAATCCCAGGGTCGAGTTTCAAATGACCTCCCAATGATGCTTCGCTTGTCATTCACTGTTCCGTCTTCTGTTTGGTATTCTGGAAAGTAATCAATAAATGACTTTGTGCCTAGCTCATTCACTCCATTGAACAAGAAATCCCTTAGCAGCTCCTGATTTGGTTCAAATCATATATTAACCTTATAGTGAATTAACGGACAGGGAAAAAGTCAAATCACCCCAACAAAATCTACAAATGGAATCACTCATCATACCTTTGCCTTTGTTTCACCAACTAATTTTCTAAGAAGACCATGTCCAGGATCCTGCCAACAACAAACAAGGTTCAAAAATCACCTTTTCTGTTCAAACATTCCAAAATTTCAAAGTAAATCATTTACCTTTTGTGCTCGCCATGTCAGGTATTTGTGCTGTGCTTCACGATTGGCTCTCACCTGAGATGGTTCCATCTCCTCCTTTACTTGGATTGTCATCTCAAGCCATGACTGTGGGAAAGAAAAACGGTAGATTCAGTCTTGTTGTACTATAAAACATTAGCAGTTGGCAATACACAGCCCCGAGTTACCTGATAGTACTCGAGGAAAGCAGAGAATAAGGCCTCATGTTTTTCTTGGCTAGACGAAAATTTGGTCCACATCACTAAGGGCGAAAAAAACTTTATGGATTCACCAGTCAGTTTACCTCCCCATGGGAATATCTGCAAGTAACCCAGTTCAGTCATCGAGACTTGTATTTCATACACATGGAGTGTTTCTACCCATTTTTAGTACCCACCTCGGCATATTTGTGATATATGGTCATTATGTTGTTATAGTACTTGTCTTGGTAATCTGTCTGGTCAGTCAACTGATGCAAAGGATTGAGGTCCCTAAAGAAGTTCATACAGTAAGTTTCTGGACATCAAGTCTCCATATTTGGATTAATCCAGCATAACTAGGAAAAAGGAAAAAAGATAACTTACAAGACCACTATGTTCATGTTGGCAGATGTGAAGAAGTTAGCACAGAAAATGGGCGTATCATACTCTGGCTCCATGAAACCAGCAAAATCAAAAACCTGCGCATCATACCCAAAAATTAAGTGAGAATACAAAAAAATCATATTCATTTGATGGTAAGTCATAAAGACTACCGCATTCGATCCTCCATGGAACTCATATCCACAGAGATCATGCAATCAATTTGTACACACATCAATACTAATAATGGTACCTTCATTGTCTCGTTCTGGATGGCCATACTCCGCAAGAGTCTAATCTTTGAAGATTTAAAAGCAAGCATTTGAAGTTCAGTTTTCCCATCCAATCCAGTCATGCTACCATACCTTTCCTGAAATAGTTTGATAATTACACAACAAATATTTAAAATCTTTAACTAAGCAGCTTATACTAATTTGACCACTCAATACTGTTCAGACACATATGTTTGTCTTAATGACTCCAGAATCTTTGACATAAATAAACAAAACAGCTAAGTATGTTCTTCAGTCATAATTCTCAGTAACTTCCACAATCCTACTCTAATTTTGTTTTACGCAATAATCAGCAAAATGAAATTGCAATTGCAGATACCTGGAGAGGAGAAGGTTCTAGAAGAACCCTCTTCCTGGTTTCTTCCAGAGCAGAGTCGGCGAATTCCTTATAGGAAACAGCAGAAACGACTCTTAGTAACAATCTTCTACTTCTCCTCCTCCATGTTAGAGTACTGCTGGTCCTAAGGCTTGTGGAGACTAGAACAGGAGGGTTTGGTGCTTTGAAACACGACCCAATTGAAGATCCAATCTCCATTGATGTCACAAGCTCCAAAATGAGTGTGGATTGATTCTTTTAATGAACTGATTAAATTAGCAAAAATCATTCTCGAAATTCTGTTTTCGTTGTTAATTTCGAAAAAAGAATTACACATTTTCTCGGGCCGGACCGGGCCGGGAATTTCAACTGATTATTATATGCGGTCAAAATGGTTGACGATTATTACCATAAATTTACATTATGGTAAAAACGTATTTTTACCCATTTTACCTGTCTTGGGAAATACTTTAAGAACACAACATATACGTTTTCATTTTACACTTCTAGTTTACATTTACTATCTTATTAAAAACGGAGAACCTTTCATATTTTACCGTATTTACTATTTAGATATAGCCCCCCCCAAAAAACACTTTTCTACATATAAACTAGTTTTTGGCCCAAAATTAATTTTGTTCAGACTCAATTGTGATCAATAAAATATAATACACGAATTCCACAAATCAGCCTTATAAAATTAAATTTCAAAAATATTTCAATAAATTTACGACAAAAAGAAAAAAAAAAACTTTCCTTACCCTGAACCAAAACCCACGATTTCCCCCTTTCTCTAAAATTCTCAGAACCCTATTTTTCCTGAACAAAACCCTATTTCATCGTCACTCATAAGTTTTTTAAAAAAACCTTCATTGCAAGGATTCCTCGTACCCAAAAGGGAAAGCGATTTACAAATCTCTTTCATCAATTTACAAATCTCTGAAATCTTATTTCATCGATTTACAAATTTCTTCCCCTCTCAAATCACCCTTTGTCATCTCGCTTTATCATCTCTGATTACCCAACCATAGATTCCTTGTCGGAACCTGGATTATCTGTCTAACGAAATGTCTCTTCTGGTTCTCTTGTTACTTTCCTTACATGGGTTTAATTTGTCGGTCTTAGGCTTTGATTGTAGCTTTCTTTTACTTCTATGATGGGTTTTTGAGATTGGGTATTGTGAGTTATACAGTTTGGATTAAAAGGTTGTTGTTTGCTTTTCTTTTACTTCTATGATGGGCTTCTGATTTTTTTTTCTTTGGTCACCGACCCCATTAAATTTCTTATTTTGTTCGAATTAATGGTGTTTGCTGCAAATACAGGCTTGAATTGCTCTAAAAGTCAGGTTCGGTATCAACAATATTGTTAGCTATGTAGTATATAAATTGGTAATGCATTTGCCAACTTTATTGCTGACTGTATAGCCTACTACATCATAACTATATGGCCAACTATGCTGTTATATAGTCGGTAACTACATTACTAGCTATATAGCCAACAATATTGTTATATATTACTGACTTTATATTCGTCAATATAGTTATATATAGTCATTTTATTGGGTGTATATTTTAGGTTTAAAGTATTTGATAATGAGGGAATTATTCGGTCTACCCATATAGAAGGTGCCCCATGGAGGATGTTCATACACAAGTAAGAACAAACTCACATTCTAGCTATTCTCTTTGAAACCTTTATGTAATTCAACTCTATTTTGTTCGTGTGCTAAGAAAAGCAAGAGACTGAGTAATGCAACTACTTATATAGCTAAGTATACATATGTAAATATATTTGTCTATATAGCTAACTATATATGCGTGAATATATATATGTATATATAGGTAACTATACCTGCGTAAATATATATGCTTAAATCTATATGTAACACTTGTCTATTTATGCCAGGGACAACACACCACAATGAAACGTGTTGCTCAAACTGCGGAAGTTACGATTGATAAGAACGCTCAATCACAAGTGAGAGTTGTCAACAATGCAACTTGATATATAGTTTGTAATGTAGTTGTCTATATTGTTGTTTATATAACTGACTATATAGGCAGGAATGTATGTTTCATACTCCTTTGCTTATGTAGTTACTATTTCTGTCCATAGACAAGTTCATATAAAGACATAATCCTAATGGTATACAAAAGTGAATTATGTATTTCTTAAATTCAAAATTAAAACGATTATTAATAAACCATGTTAACTACATTGGCAACTATAATGGTGTACAAAGTTAACATTATTGTTTACTACCTTTGGAGAATTTCAGTTTTGTCATTTTTCTCAGTCCAACTTTTTTTGTCTCTCTTCACACACGACGACATCTTATTTATTTACAGAATTCGTATTTTTTTGAGGTAAGATCTGCTTTTTGCTTTTTTAAATATAAATTGAAGAAAAAATTTAAATTTATTCACTCAAACAAAACAAGAAAACATAAAAACATAATATGGCAAGGGTGTAATTGTGCACTTTTAAAATTTTATTTATATGGAAAGTAGATATTTGGTGTCACCTAATTTTAGCACAAAAAATCAATATACACCTAATTTTCTCTACAAAATAAAACCTTTTAGCTCGTTTATTTACTTTTTTTTTTTTTTTTTTTNTTTTTTTTTTTTTTTTTTTTTTTTTTTTTTTTTTTGTTAATGTATGGTTAGATTTTTTATTGCAAATACGTGTTAAACACGTGAAAAGGGTCATAGGGAAACACGTGTTAAACAAGTTACATTTTTTCATATATATACTAAGATCGTTTCCTTACGATCTTATATCTTAACCTTATAGCACTAATCAGAGACCGAGCATGACGACGCAGGATATGAGATCTGTGGTTGAGCAAGTAACTAGCGGATGGAGATCGGTTGTGTCTCGCTGCGATTTCTTGTCATCCCCTACTAGCAAAGGTACGTAACGTTCTCTGATTCCATATGATGATTTTCTATAGAATTGGTTGCGATGTACATATTTCTAATAGGGTTTGTGATTGTTCTTTCAGTTGCGGCTTCATATGAAGCCGGAGTAAGCTCGTTGGGGAAGATGGTAACGAGGATGAGTGATGATACAGGCGCATGGTTTAGGACTCGACATATGACTTACCTTGCTTGGCGTAATGGTACGTGCATGATATAAATTTCGCTAACGAATCTGATTCATGATTTTGTATTATTGTTCATCCTTATTTAAAGTGAATTCATGAATGTTTTTTTTTAATGGACCTCAGATAACCAGCAGAGAAGTCTTGGAGAAAAAAGTTGACTTTACTTCTTAGGTTTTGACGAGTGAAGAAAAAATAATATTTATGCTAATTGTCATGTTGCTTTATTGTTTGGTTTTCTTTTTTATCCTGTGAACAAAACATAATATTAATCTATGGTTGCTTACTTTTTTTTATCCTATATATATTGTTTACTCTTATTTTGTTCATATTATAATGCTAGCATTCATAACATACAAGTTCTAAAAATCGAACCCATATATGCTTATAATTGAATAAAAGGGTTTACCCCATCACTATGAGCAATTAATGCCTTCCATAGTTCCATGTACCATTCGGACAAGAATCTAGTAAGCAAAAGAAATTAAGACGACTTTCAAGAACCAATTTTGTATGACATAAAAATATAAATTACACATATGATAGGAGCAATGTATTCAAGAAACTAGAGGCAACGACTCGGCACAGGAGTCATCTTCTTCACTCTACAAAAACAATAGTCGCTTGTGCCATTTTAACAAACACCATTAGCAGAACAAGGACAAGCATTCCTTTGTGCACTTCAGTTCTGTAATCCGATGGCGACACCCTTGGACACATCGTCTTGTTTGCTGAAGCCAGCCAGAATCTGTAATTGTTTAGTTCCACAAAATACGAGGCAATGGTCTCATCATTCCAGTATACATGTTACAAGAACTAAAAGCATACAAACGAGTCTGAATTTAGTTTCACCTGGTGTGGTAGTTTACCCCAAACATTTCCTCCATGACACATGATTGGTCTCACTGTGAAATAGCACAAGGTAGTAGGTAAGCTCGAAAACCAGTTCTTGTTTATTAACTGGAATGCAAGATGAAGGTGAGCGCATAAGTATTACTTGATTCGCTTCTGAGCAATTAAAGCAGACAAAATCAAACACTAAGCAGTGACTTCAACTTACCAGATAAATCCACGTCTGGCTCATGGTATTCATGCATTGCCAGCTGCCCAGCCTGTTGATTTGACAAATCAAGAAACACATAAACAAGACAGGCCGAGCAAGCACTAAGCAGTGACTTTAAAACACCTGGTCTCATAAAGTTCCAATTATTTCTACAAGGAGCATGACCAATAAACTAGTACTGACTCAAGACATGTTTGGCATAAGCAACAGTTAATGGAAAATTGATCAGACAGTGAAAACGCAGAACAAAGTTTATACTAGGAAAAATGTTCAGAGAGAATTTAGGTTCATAGGTTCTTTCATAAGCTGCACCTTAGCTTTGGCAGTAGATAAACCATAGTTACCTAAAGAAAGTTACATGGCCATTTCTGTGTGCAATGTGAGTTCCTTACCTTTGTATCTGATTCTGCAAATTGATGTGGTTATCTGCAGCTGTGTATTACATCAAACATGGTTAAGAAGCTACCAGCCGTTAGTGTTTCTCTGTTTTTACACACAATCAGTTAAAGCAGTTTCCAAAATATCAGGATTGACGATGGTATCCTCTTTCACAAATTCATACAGATCTTCAAGGAACATCTCGATATTTCCTATATCAGAATGAGATTTGTCTCCTGCTACGAAAATGTGTGTTTTCTGTCTCACATCAAGCCAGCTATATCCAGGTACCTTCTTGACCCCTCTATCTTTCATTGCTTTCCTACAAGCATTGGCCTTTTCCCAACGTCCTTGTGAGGAGTATATGTTCGAAAGAAGAACATAAGCTGACGAGTTTTCTGGTTCTAACTCAATGAGCTTCTCAAACGCAATTTCTCCTATAATGTCATCTCCATGGATCGTACACGCACCAAGAAGAGATGACCACAGTCTTGCATCTGGTTTTAGGTTCTGTGCTTCTATGAAGTCAGTGGCTTCCTGAAGATAACCCCATCTCCCAAGAAGATCAACCATACAAGCTACGTGATCTACACGTGCTTCAATACCATATTGACTTATCATCATCTCAAAAATCTCCCGTCCATCAGACACTTTCCCTGCATGGCTACAAGCTGTAAGAACACCTAAGAATGTGATTTCATCTGGCACAATATGGGTTTGTCTCATGGAGGTAAAGATTTTTAGGGCATCTTCAGCGTAACCATTTTTCGCATATCCATTGATCATGGAATTCCATGAGACGACGGTGCTTCTACGCTCCATTTCATTGAAAACTTGTGATGAACTTTTCATGTCGCCGCATTTAGCATACATGTCTATTAGGGTGTTAGAGGTTAACTCATCCAAGTCATGAGCCATGTGAAAGACAAGAGAATGGATAGTTCTACCTTCTCTTAAAGAGGAAAGAACAGAACACACTCGAAGAACAGTGACAAATGTTGCCTGGTCAGGTAGAGCACCATCATGACGCATTTCTTTGTAGAACTTCAAAGCCTCCTCATAGAAACCATTCTGACTATGCCCTGACATCATCCCCGTCCAAAGAATAATACTCTTGGGGCTTGGCAACTCTGAGAAGATACTACAAGCCTCCGCCATGCTATGTGAATTCATGTAAAAGCCCAAAAGGGAAATCCCTAGATATTCACCTCCATGTGAGACCCCCCTCTTTATTATTTGACCATGCAATTGTGTTCCTAGGGTAAAAGTTTCTGGTCTATCACAACCTTCAATAATGGTGGCAAAAGTTATATCAGAAGGGTCAACACCTCTGGCTAGCATTTCTCGAAAGAGAACTATTGCTTCTTCCAAGTTGTTCTGAGAATAACCGCCAATTAGAGCATTCATTGACACAACGCTCCACTCAGGCATAGAAGAGAAAACTTTACGAGCATCTTCAATGATTTCACACTTGGAATACATGTCAATTAGAGAGCTACCAGTATGGAGATCTGTGTCTAAGCCGCATTTGACAGAGAGGCAGTGAGCTTGTTTTCCTTGATAAAGACCACGAACATTTGCACATGCCTTTAGTATGCTAGACAAACATGCTCCATCAGAGACCATATCGCATGAATTCATCCTATTGAACAACCCAAAAGCCTCACTTTCATTCTCATCTTGGACATAACCCCCAATCATTGTATTCCATGATATATTATCATGATCACACATGCGCTCAAAAACATTTCTTGCATCTTCAAGAGCTCCGCATTTTGCATACATATCAACTAATGCATTTCCTACAAATAAGTTTTCCGTTAACTTCTTCTTGATGATAACTGAGTGAAACTGGCTGCCCATTTTTAGATCATGTGATGCAGCACAAGTGCTTAACAGGCTTGTAAAGGTAAACTCGTCAATGTTATAACCAGAGCATTTCATATCCATAAACAATTCCATAACCTTGTGGGCTTCACCGTTATGTGCATAACCCCTTATCATCGCATTCCACAAAACGTCGTTTCTCTCCTCCAAAGCTTCAAAAACTTTGGCAGCAGCCTCCATTCTCTCACACTTTGAATACATGCTAACCAAAGAACTGCCGACATAAATATTGGAGGCGAGGCCCTGTTTAATAGCCTCTGCATGAACTATCAAACCTAAATCAAGATTTTCTACAAGTGCAATGGCACTCAAAACACTTCCTAGCGTAGAACGAGTGGATATAACACCAGATTTCCGCATGTTGAGAAAGTATTCGATAGCCACTGTCTCACATCCTCGTTTCCCATGCCCTGAAATCATTACATTCCACGCTACCACGTCTGGATTTGGCATCTCCCCAAACAATAGACGTGCATCCTTCAGCTTCCCCAAACTGATATACGCATTTATGACAGTCACAAAAGCTAAATGGTCAGGCCGATGGCCTTCATCCCGCATCATTTCAAATACTTTAACAGCTTCCTCTGGAAAACCAGCCTTGACATATCCAGAAAACAAACATGTCCAGCAAACTGTATTAGGATCCACTATCCCATCAAAAACTCGTCGAGCATCCCCTATACAGTCACATTTAGCATACATATCAACTAGAGCCCCTCCACAATACGAGTTCCGTTCAAGACCCATCTTTACCATACTACAATGAATCTGTCTACCAAACTGTACATTAATCTCCCTAGCACAAGTCGATAAAACAATCGAAAAAGTGAATTTATTTGGAAAAACCATATCTTCCCACAACAATATAAAACTCCTCAGCACCTTTCCTGGTAACCCAATTCTAGAATACATCGATAGCATCGAGTTCCACGCCATTACATCCTTCTCCATCGACTCAAATACTTTCTCAGCATAAGACACTTCTCCACACTTACCATACAAATCAACAACTGCATTCCTTAACCTACCATTTGAACCAATTCCAAGTACCAAGCTCTTCGAATGAACAGCTTTCCCGATTCTTAGAGCATGTACAACTCTTTGAGGCATTTCGTCGAACACCTTACGACTCTTGAATAATTTACATTGCTCCAAACAAATTTCCACGAGACTGTTACATATCTGATCATAGTTCGGCAAAAGACTTCCATATAGTCGACGACCCAAATCCGTGGAAGAACTCAAACGACGAACCAATGATAAAGACTCGAACATTTGACGAGGATGTTCGTAATTTACTGCTCTTTCTTGTCGTTTATAATTGGTTGTAGCATGTTACTAAACAGACTGGAATAAAAGTAAGAGACTCAATCTAGAATAGTACTTAAAATATAGGGGTCTTTGTGAAACTACTGTAAAACTCAAAACTGGTTTTGGATAATGCGTAAAACAAAATTAGAGAACGAGAGGTTACACTGAAACGAGAATCCTCTTCTTCTTCTTCAGAAACGAAGAAGAAGATGAATACACTACATGCATTTCAGACAACTACTTTAACACCAACAAACTTCAATCTCCTGTTCAATAATGCTTCAAGACATTCCATTTCCAGAACCCAATTTCTCTGTTTCTCGAAACCAGGTGACGGAACATCGGATTCAGAATCTGATCCCGACACACCAAAACCAGAAGGTGATACTCGGAGACAAGAACTCTTAGCGAGGATCGCAATGCTTCAGACATCCAAGGTCCGTTTAACAGATTTCTTGGACGAAAGATCAGATTACCTCACCAAATTCGCTGAAGAAGCCAATGCAGAGTTTGACAAAGTTGGAGAAGACGCCATGAAAGACCTTGACGAAGCTAGCACAAGGGTAAGATCTTGTTTCAATGGCTTATGCAATTTGATTGTGTTTACTCTAGTAAAGTCATAAACCTTAAGAGATTGTGTTTGAGCAGATACTGGAGAATATAGAGAGCAAGATGCAAGCTTTCGAGGAATCTGCGGGATTGAATAGGTTAGAGATAGAGGAGAATGATAATAAGTTGGCTGAGTTTGAGGAGAAGATCGAGGTAGATAGGAATGAGTGGTTGTTCTTCAAGAGCTTACGCGAGAAAAAGCCTGTGGATGTAGAGAAAGCTAAAGAGGAAACTGAGAAAATAGAAGAGGTTACTAAAGAAAGTGTAGGATCAGAGGGAAGAAGGAATATTTACCTCGGTTTGATCGGGATCGTGGCTCTCGCTATTGCTGATTCGTTCGTTTCTTCGCCGGATTGGAGAAAAGTTGCGGTTCTTGGAGCTATTCTTATTCCGCTGATCACTCAGTTCGTCTACGAGCAGACATTGTTATCAGAAGAAGCAGATAAAGGAAATGTAAACAAGAAGGAATGAAATGAGAGGCATGGAGAAATGGATATAGTGACAAAGTGGGAAGTTTTCCACTTTCTGTTTCGTACATCAAGTTACAGTTTCTGTTTTGCATCATCAAATATAAGATCTTGATGATGTTTAGCCCATTCAAAACAAAAATGTGCACCCATATGCTTGTGGTCTATGTATAATTCAATGTATAATGCTAGTTCACCAGGTAATATAGCTAACTCTGTTCTTATCGACTCACTACGATTTTACCTCCTATTACTTCCAAGAACTAATTCTGATGGAGATACAACTATATACCTCGCTCTGTTGCTGTCTCAGACTTTGAAGAACCCTTCCATCAACCTATTGTAGGTTACAAGATTTGCAATGCAGTTCTGATGCTTCATATTCGCCACGACATTCATTGCATCATCAAGTTTCCCAACAGAACACACGCTATATATTAGAATGTTATGCATCGTCAAATCGGATTTTTAGACCTGAGTGTAAATTGCAATCGTACTTATCCATTTAGTATCTAAGAAACATCATCAAATAACCAATTAGAGACAAACAATGGTAATATAATATCGGACCTATTGGAATCGTTTTATAACACAACGAAAAGCCACCTGGAATCGTCTATATCATAGTATGTGTCAAAGTTTGAAGTTTGACCTGGACAGTTAAGGAAAGTGATAAAACACTAAAAACCAACAACACACTAGTCTGAGTATCGCTTGTAGCTATTTTAGGAAGCAATGCAGTTAGCTGAAAGCTGAGACCGAAGCTAGATGAAAATGCAGTTAACGATGTCTTAATGAAAGCAGGGGATGATCTTACAAAGTCAAATAGTTGATTAGTATTTACCGAAATTTATAAAGCCGTTTGATATTCTAGGAAGTTTTATGTTTGCATAGTTGTGTTTAGTTGCTTGCTTCATCGATCTTCAAACAACCCTTCTATCAAAATATTATAACTCGCAAAACCCATCAAGTATAGTATTGTGTGTAACCACATCAAAATAAGCTGTACTCTCGACCAACTCGTTTACAAATCTTCTTCTCGCTCATTCTTATCCATACTGTCCCATATCTTCAAGCAGTCATAATGTTACGAGTCTTAACATTCAGATAACACACGAATTCTCCCACAGTCAATAATGGCTTATGCAAATTGATCCATATGAATTGTCTTTACTCAAGTGAAGTCAGAAACTTTAAGCGATTGTAATTCCAGGAGCAGATTTTATTAAAAAAATTGCAGGAGCAGATAGATTGATAAGCTTATGGTGCTCTTTTGTTTCGGGTGATTGAGCAGATACCTTTTGCATTTTCTAGTAGCACAGGTGCACAACACGCTTGCAAAGGAATGTTGTAATCAGAGGATTCAGAGCATTACATATCCATAAAGAGTTCCATAACCTGGTGGGCTTCACCGCTATGTGCCTCCATTTCCTAGCGTTCCACAAAACAGATTTTGAATACATGCAAAACGATGAGGTGCCGACACAAATACTCTGAAGGCAGTGTCTTGTTTAATTGCCTCAGCATGAAATACCAAACCTAAATTAAGGTATTGGCACTCAAAACACTTGCTAGTGTGTAGAACAAAAGGGATTTAAGACCAGGATCCGCATATGGAGGATGCATTCAATCGCCACTGTCTCACATTCTCGTTTCTCATGCCCTGAAATCATTACATTCCACGCTACCACATCTGGATTTGGCACCTCCAAACAATAGACGTGCATCCTTCAGCTTTCCCAGACTGATGTATGTATTTATGACAGTCAAAAACTTCTTATTGGTCAGGACGATGGCCTTCATCCCGCATCACTTCAAATACTATAGCAACTTCCTTTGCCAAAACAGCCTTGCCATATCCAGAAAACAAACATGTCCAGCCAACAGTGTTAGGATCCACTATCCCATTCAAAATCCCTCAACACCTTTCCTGGTAACCCAATTCTAGAAATACATTGATAGCATCGAGTCCTACGACAGTATTAGAAGCAATATGCAAGCTTTCCTTTAGTATTTATCATGTTAGCGATTCACCACAGCTCGGACAAGTATGCTCCAGGTAATAACAGTTGGAAAAATGCCATGGTTAAGAGCATCATCAAAGAATTCAATAGCATGCGACACTCCTCTGCACATACACAACCCTTTCAGTATAATATTGTAGGATATAGTATCAGGCTGAAACCCCATCTTATACATGAAACCCCAAATCACTGTCGCTCTGTTACTGTCTCCAACTTTGAAGAATCCTTCCATCAAGGTATTGTAGGTTACAAGATTTGCAATGCAGTTCTGATGCTCCATATTCGCCACGACATTCATTGCATCATCAAGTTTCCCAACAGAACACAATCCATGAATTAGAATGTTATGCATCATCACATCGGGGTTTAGACCTGATTGAAGAGATTGGTGCCACAATTTAAGGGCCAATTCAATCTTCCTGTCGTCACAAATGCCTTTCAAAAGTGAACTATAAGTTCTCAAATCTGGTTTCCAACCATTTTCAAGCATTTCTTTCACGACAGCTGATGCTTCACCAAACTTCCCTGCTTTACACATACCGTCGATCAGAATGTTGTAAGATACAACAGTCGGGCGAGAACCGTTTTTCCCCATCTCTCTCAGCAATAAAGACGCATCACCAAGTCTCGAGACTCGGATTAACCCACCCACTAATGCATTGAAGACATGAGAATTCAGCTCCACGCCACGCTTACTTATCTCTTTTACCAAATTTGATGCTTCTTCCAGTCTTTTCTCTTTGCACAAACAGTCTATAATTGACGAATATGCATAAACATCCAGATGCCCACCTCCACTCTCTACCTCTTTCATCACCCCCAAGGCTTTATTCACATAACCATTCACGCATAACCCATGAATAAAAACACCATAAGTTGTGTTGTCAGCTTTATAGCCCTTCGCAGGCATAAGCCTCCAAATCATAGTTGCTTCATCGATCTTCCCATACTCCAACAACCCTTTTATCAAAATATTATAACTCACTACATTTACTGAATTTTTCTTCTCCATGATTCTCCATAACTCCAAACTCTCGATAATTTTCCCACAACGGCAAAACCCATCAAGCATAGTATTGTAAGTAACCACATCAATAAAAGCCTTACTTTCAACCAACTCATTAAACACCCTTTCAGCCTGATCAACATTCCCCACCCTGCACAGCCCATGAATCAAACTGCTATACGTATACAAATCTTTCTCCCGTTCATTCTTATACATTCTATCCCAAATCTTCAAACAATCATCCAACTTCCCGCACTTACTCAAACCACTAATCATAATGTTATGAGTCTTAACATTCGGATAAACACAAGAATCCTCCAACAACTTTTCCCACAGCTCCATAGCCTTCTCATGATCTCTTCTCTTAAGAGCTCCATCAATTACAATATTATAACACGCAACATCATACCCCACTCCTCTCTCAGACATTTCATCGAACACTTCCAACGCACCAACAAAGTTCCCACCTTTAGCAAACCCATCAATCAAAGTACTGTAACTACACACATTCGGCTTCAAACCCTCTTCCCACATCAAATCAAGCAACCCTTTAGCTTTCTCAAACTCCTTCTTCTTACACGACATCTTAATCAAAACATTATACGTCTGCAAATTCGGCACCAAACCCACTGCATCAATATAAGCAAACAAAGACTCTGCTTTAACCCATTGCTCTGCTTCCACAAACGCATTAAGCAAACAATTATACGATCTAATCCCAGGCTCGCATCCAAAAATCTCCTTCATTCGTTGAAACACATCAAGCGCACGATCAGGCATTGAGTTCTTCGCGTAGGCTTTGATTACAGGTAAAGCAACATCTTCATCACAATCACATTTTTGTGATTGAATAAGCTCGACGACTCGACCCACATGGCTAACCATCCTCGCCTCCGAGAGACGACGGAGGATATGGTGGAAGACGACGGCGGAATGTGCATAGCCTGGATGGCGAGTCGCTGATTCGAAGAGAGTAAACGCCGCACGAGGGTTCTTCTCCGATTTCAAAAGCTTGAGTACGTGTTTCGGAGACAACGATTTTGGAAACACGACCATGAGAGAGTTTTGTTTTTTTATTTCTCCGGTACACCTGAGAAATTTGATTCAAGTCTTTTAAATTTGTCCGTGTCAAAGTCCTCCTTAATTAAACCGGAGTCAAATTCGAATTCAGATTATTAAATTTAAATTTTTCGTTGACAAACGTTTGACTGGTTAAAGGCGGTTTATTCCGGTTAAAATAGACAACGTCGTACAAGTCATTCGTGTGAAATGTGCTCCCTCCCCCTTTACCATTACAAAGTAAACCAATTGCACCGAAATTAAACCAAGAAACAACAAAACGACAAAAAAGAAGACAAAAGGTTCTCACAGAGAGCTAAACCATCCTGATCCAATGAACAATGTTGATCAATACAGCCTCATTACACTTCTGGCTATAGAATGGCCATGACCATTAGCCCACCCGCCGGCTCCTCCTCCTCCACTTCCAACTCCAGCTCCACCGCTCATTCTACGGCTACCTTTCATCGGTGCCAAGTAAAACCTCAACATTCCGTTTTCACCGTTCTTAGGTGAATATCTTGAGCTCTTGTTCCTCTCTAATCCATTGGCTTTCCTAGCCGATCCACCACCCGAGCTTCGCCAGCTCACATTGCTATTACTCCTAGCCATCCTCGGCCCTCCGTTCCTCAGCTCGGGCCATGACTCGGACAACGATCTCTCCACCATTCCACCGTTTAATCTACTGTACCTATCCTCTTCTTCCTCCTCCTCGTACTTGTTAACACTCTTCCTGTATATAAGTCCTAATATGCTCCATTTACCCCAACGTCTCGACTTCTTGTTACTATTCCCGTTCCTCTCCCCGATCATCGGCGGTTCGCGGTAAAACCCGTTATCCGCAGTCTCAACAGCATAATTGTTATCCCTCATTGATCCAGAGTAAGTATCTACCGATATAGCAGCCGAGGAATTCGACATTGGCGGCTTAGGCTCGTCCATATCCGCCACAACCGCTGCAGCGGCTTTTCTCATCGAGCTAGACCTGTCGAGACTCTTCCTCCTCCGAGACGACGAGTCAGTGTAATAGTCCCGGGTCTGGATCGACCCGCCCGGGACTATAACCGGGTCAGACACATTGTTAACCGGATTAGCCACCGCCGGTGGTGGTGGTGGCGGTGGCTCCTCCACCGGAATCTGCATATCCGACCGGACCACATGCCGATGCACCGGAGCATCCTCCACCACCGAAAGCATAGACGGCGGCGGAGGAGGCCTAACCGCCGAAGGAAAAACTGTCCGTCCGATCAAAGACCCGTCCCAAGAAGCTCTCGGCTCATCAAAAGAGTATCTAGGATCATCCACCGAGATCCTCCCAATATCAACAGAGAATCTTCCGGCGTCCAAAGAGAATCTTCCGGCATCGAGAGAGAATCTCGGATCAGTATCACAAGATCTCCGACCAAACCCATAATCAGCAATCTCCGACTGAGTATCCCTTAGCTGTCTCCCAATCGGTTTCTCCACCGGTAACCTCGCGGATCCCGGCCGGTGGTCACCGCCGTTACGCCGCTTCTTGAGTTTCTGATTCTGTCTCCATTTCTGTAGCTTCTTGCTGAAAACAGAAGCTGCTGACCAGAAACTACGTCGTACTGATGGCTTCTTGGTTTGTGAATCAAGATCTATGTAGTCTTTCATCGGTTT
The DNA here is from genome assembly GCA_900406295.1 of Aurinia saxatilis. Taxonomy (NCBI): domain Eukaryota; kingdom Viridiplantae; phylum Streptophyta; class Magnoliopsida; order Brassicales; family Brassicaceae; genus Aurinia; species Aurinia saxatilis. The sequence goes on along the minus strand of OVAP01000128.1, from coordinate 24,784 downwards.
TAACTCCTCTTCTGTCATCATTGCCACCTTCTCAGGTACGACTTCGACTTCAACTTCCTCAATCTCATCTCTTTCTTCCACAATTTCGTCGACGGCTTCGTTTAGTATCTCAAAGTCACCAGCTTCGACGTAATTTTCTTCTTCGTCGTCTTCTTCGAAGTCATTGTCAGTTTCAGCTTCGTTAACTTCGAGGACTGGTTCTTGAACGCTGGATTTTCTAGGCTCGATGACTTCAATCTCACCGCTTTTGCGTTGTTGCTCGTCTTGACTAAACAAGTTCCAGAGAGAGCTACGGAGTCTGACGTCACAAGACCTACGTTGAGGCTCAAACACACCAGAGAAGCCTTCGTTGTTGTTCTTGGAAGCAGAGAATGATTTCGTACGACGGAGCTCCGGGAAGAATCCGGGTTTAACCCGCCCGTTTGTGGTATTAGTGTTGCCATTGCTTCCTCCGGTTCCGACGTTGTTGTTGTTACCGGAAGGTTTGAAGAGAGCTTTTAGAGCTGCGGCGGAGATGGTCGGAGGTTTCTTGGAGGAGGAAGAAGAGGCAGCTCCATTGTTGCTCTGGTCTAAAACAGAGAGACGTTCACAGAGACAAGAAGGGCAGAAACCGGTGAAACGCTCCTCCGGGTGACGGTCACAGGAGGTTGAGAGACGGTGAGGCTGCGGTGGTTGTGGAGGCGGAGCTAGAGCGGCGGAGACTTGGTCTGTTGCCGGATTCATTATGTGAGAAGATGATGCTTAACAATCCTTTACTCTCTGCTCATAGACTCATAGTATAGTCATCTTTTTGTGTCTCTCTGCTTATAGAGAGTGACAACACTTAAGGTTAGAGAAGAGAGGGATTGGTGAATATGTTTTGTTGTGTCTGAAACAACTTTGGTCTGCTTCCTATGGTAATTGAAAGAGATTGGAGATAGATGAAGAAGAGAAAACGAAGCAAAAACAATATTAAAATTATGTTTTTATTTCAGATAAATGTGTGGCAAAATAAGTACTTTTGTTTTTAGTGTGTTAATTTTTACGTTTATCTAGAAAATTTTGCATACTTTGGTGTTTCCAGCTTTATTCAGAGTGTATATAAGCCAAATCTTTGTTTTGTATCCTCGCTAAAAACATTAAAACCTTTTTTGTACTTTACATTTTTTGCTAATTGCAGTTTGTTGATTTAGATGATATTTAGCACAATATTAGTAAGTGACTAGTTTGGCCCTATCAAACCTATAAATGTTGTTCTGGTTTTGTCTCATGTGTGATCTAAACCGGGGTTACTTGTTGAATCGGTGGCAAAGTGGATTTCATTTCATTGCCTGCTTTAGTCAAAAGCCAATTTAACCAAAAATCAAAATTTTCATACTGCTTTTGACAATTTTTCCAAAAGCAACTACACATGTTCCTGTTTAAATTAAATCAATATATGTAGCTGATCGTGAATATCATTCTTCAGTTTTATCTAGCTTTTTTTATTATAAAAAATATGTATATAAGAAGATACAATGAATTAGTAAATTGATTTTTAGATTTTGATTGACAAATTATGTCAGTACTTGGTAGTCTACAGTTGGAAGGTAATAATCATGTCAATAATCGCATCAATCATAGCAAACAGCATTCAGTCAGCTATAGAAATTTACCACAGTAACAATTTTTAGAACCTAGAGGTACTATGACAATTATTTATAGAAAGAATTATGAAAAAAGAAAAAAAAAGGGAAAGTTTGGAAAATGAAAGATTCGAGGGGGAGCTTGCGAACACAAAAAAAGCAAATCACGCCATCGAACTTGTTATTTCTTTGTCTCTATGACACTCTCTCCTTTCGCTTTCTTTCCTTCTCCCTTTTTCTTTTTTTTCTTTCTCTTTACCTCTTTTTTTAAAAAAATGAAAAAAGAAAATAGTACTACATTTTTACAAATCTTATAAACCTTCTCGATATTCGAACTCTATAAGGCTCCCAATTGTTGAAACTTAATATTAAGAAATTCCAAAAAAGAAAAAAAAAAACTTTAGCTATACCATTTGCAAGCAGAAATGAACTAGTAGAGATAGAATAAGTTTAATTGTACATAGATGAATATTCAATAAATAAAATGTATTTTATTTTGTACTATGTAAGATGTTTTTTTTTTAATTCGAATTTGAATTGAGAGGCAAGAAAATATGGAAAAAATAACAAATAAATGTGAAATTTTTGGTATATCAAAGACTGAATTATTTGTGTGCTTTTTGAGATGCATTCTAATTAAACTTTAACTTTATTTTTATTCCTTTATCTGATCAAATTTGTCTTGGCTTTTCTTTTTGTTTCCTTTCTTCTTTTCTTGTTGGTTCCACTCCAATATTTTTTTGATATTCTCTGTGGGATTTATAATGTAAATACAAATGTTTTTGGTGTTAATTCGAATATTTTGGAACTATATTTAGTCCTTTGCAGTAGTACGGTGGGTCTCTGGGAATGTCTCTACCATGGGAAGCAAATCTTGTCATTCCCCCTTAAACCGACGTCGTTTTCGTGTCTTATGATCGTAACGTAGGATAATATGTGTTTATATAACTAATTAGATTATTAATCTAGTATCGTCATGTTTAAGCAAGTAATCTTTCTAACTTGAAATACACGAGAAGATTAAAAGATATAAAATAGAAAGAGATGTGTACATATATTCTCGGACGTGTGGGTAAGAATCTTCAACTAGTTCCCACGTACTGTATAATAATAATAATTCATCATTTGTATCATTATTTTATTGTGTATTACTATAAGTAGGAGTATTATACTATTAGTTTTCGAAGTTTGTAAAAAAGGATTGTTTCATTTGTGTGTGTGTGTAAATGTAATTATTTTGTCATCGTCTGTGTGTGTGTGTGACGACGCACTGACGGTTGTATCCCATTAAACCTCTCACGCAATCAATGCCATTAATGAGGGTCTTGTTTATTAGTAATAATTAAAAAAGTTATTAATTCATCTTTCACTTTAACGCTCCATCTCTTTTTTTTTTCCATCGTTTACTCTTCTTTTGGGATTATTAGACAGAAAATATGTTCGTGTTCCAAATATTTAAAAGATGTATTTTAAATTCTTAGAATTGTTTTAGAATATTAAGATTAGAGAGAATACATGTTCCTAAATTTAGGCGTATTCTAAATATTTTTAAAACGTATTCAAAATGTTTTTAAACATTAATATTAGACAGAAGATATATTCTAAATTTTGTCAAACATGAAATTTAGACATAAAACAAATTTTAAAAAGAAAAAAATATCGTTTTAATCCTTTTTCATTCGGTTTTAATGTTTAGAATATATCTTCTATCTAATCTTAATACATTAAAAATTAAAACATTCCAGATTATGATTAAATGTTGAGATGGTTTATTATGATTAGAGGATTTTTTTGTAAGAACAACTTATTTGATATATAGTAGATATGTTATATACTTAGTATTTGGTAAATAATTTTATATTTAGTTAAGAAAAATATTTCTCTATGTTTTGGAGATAAGAAAAAAGAGAGAGTGTAATCTGTGTAGCCGAAGTTCTAACAAATCCTATATAATAAGTTAATAACAGTGCATGGTAAATTTATGCCGGTTTATTAAAAGAAGATAATGGAACAGTTAATAATAGTAGTGCAATTTTATAGAGCATAATGATCATTTCACGTCTATAAAATATATTATCCTTGGATTGTGTCATTTTAATCATGGATTAAAGATCATGATTAAATTTTTCTTTTTTTGTATGGGGATCAATATAATGAAGGAAAACATGCAAAAAAGTCTTTCAAAAAACATAATGAGGTAATGAACTTTGATCCTCCCAAAAATGTGCTTAACCGGTAAAAACATCAAAATTGGTGATGGTAAAAAATAGTTATACAATAAACAACATTATGATGCAATTAAAACTCATTTACTGTGGTGTTTTCTTTTTTCATATTCATTATGTGTAAATCATGCCGAACACATGCTTTTGCTACAGAATGGTTCATATTTGTTCTTTCATTAATCTCTTGTTATTATACAGATTAGTAAATTTACTTCAAAGAACTAGCGACGAACCTTTTTTATTGGCGTCACTCCCCAAATTAAATTGGTTTTTGACATGACTTTATTTCTAAAAATAATTATCAATCAAATATTTATAAAAATGTATATATATATATATAAAGGAAAAAAATAGGGATGAAAGACATTGTATTGGATCAAAGGTAAAGTAAAAAAAAAGAGAGAAATATAATCATTACAAGAGAAATAATGAGTTGGAAAAGGACAATCAAAATATAACCTTTTTGGCCCACAACATTCGACAACTCACAGAAATGAAAGGCTTTTTGGTTTTCCCCAATTTATCAAGAAAAACATCCCAACTTAATTATTTTTTGAAAACTTTAATAAATTGCAAAAGATTTTATTATTTTACATAAAAAAGCCTCTATTTTGGACCCAACATGCTTCTGTATCTCATTCTATTCACATCTGTTGAAAGTCTCTTTAGTTCCTTTCTTGCTCGGATACTGTAACCAATAAGTGTCCATGTACAATTGTATTGTGATTTGTAAAAATTAGATTTATATCATTTGATTTTTAAAAAATTTGTTAAGAGAGTGAGGAATCCCAATAAAGGAGTGAACTGTTTTTCGTTTTAGCATGTTACTAAAGTAAGACAAGAAAAGCACACAAAACAGGACAAATTTCTAGGCCTTTGCTTTATTACAAAGTTTTTTTTGTGAGCTCCAAAATATTTTCTTACAAGATTATGGTATGTATGTTTACAGGATTCTCAATATTTGGTTTCAGGTTTTAACCAATGATCTCATAACCAGTTAATTATTAAAAAAAACATTTTATTACCACTTCATATAATTTTGAATGTGGTGTTGTGTTCTCTTTATCAATATAAACATGGGTTTGAGATTATAATTTTACCAATATGTAACCAGATATGTTTATATCATAAAATAAGTCTCCTAGTGCCATGAAAATCAGCAGCTAGCAGTAGTTCTCAAAGGAAGAGAGATAACAAAAGGCATGCATAGTTGAAAATCTAAGATATGAAATCTTAAAAATTACTTTGATGGATCTGGTTTCTGTAAGTGATATTCGATTTTGGAAACTACAAAAGGAAAAAAGTAGAGGGTCACGAGTATGAAAAAGAGTCTTTGAGTCCACTCACATTTTATACAGAGTGTAGTATATCTAAGTGTATGTTCAAATATTAATTATCTGTAAAGGTAAGCCAATTAATCCAGGTTAAGAAAATTGGAAGAGTAACAAACAATCCATTATTGTTTGATTTGTATGATGAAATAACTGTACAGTGTCTTCGGTGTATAATGTTTCTACTACTACTGATTTGAACTAATCGATGATGAATCCATCACTTGAGTTCTTTTTTTGTGCTCAAGCATCATCTTGACAACAACTTCGTTAACGTTCTGATACATTTCTGGAATCATCAAAGCTGCTTCATCAAACAATTCGACTCTGAGGTCATCTGAGATTTGATCTCGGGAAGGAGCCGTAGATAATTCCCTCATTGACTGGACGAAACCCGCAGCTGCAGCGTTCAAATTGTACAATGCTTGACGACAAGAAGTTATTCTGACTTGATGTGAAAAGTCTGCAACTGGATCATGGAATACTTCTGAAGAGGTCGAATCCTGTGACAGAGAAGAACCAGTGATTACATAAAACATAAAATTACATGTTCATCTACATATTCACAAACATAACGTCGGCACTTGGCACACCAGTGTTGAAATTAAACCTATGGATATGTGATAGTGTCTGTATAAAATCGTGCTGTGTAATGTATATGTGTGTGTGATATATCAAAATATGACCTGTTCAGGATGTTCTTCCGAACTATGTGAAGCTTGATCATTCACCGTATCGAGAGGGAGATGTTCTTGGATCGACCTCAAAGTCTTGTGCCCTGATTTATGTGAAGGCGTTTGCAGAAATTGTTTGGTTCCGCCTATGTAGTCCCTCCTTAGAACAAATTGGGAAGAAAATCTTCTTTGCTGTATTGATTTTTCAGCCTCAACCTATGAACAAAGTCAGTAATTTTGATCATAATGATTTATCTTGGTACCTAAAACATTTCGAAGGAATAGTGAAGAGAGCTCTCACCTCCTCCATCATTGCCAAATTGTTGAAACTGTCCCCTTGTTCGGCAGAACGTTTAGTGCAGAAATTTTCTGGTTTCTGTTGTTTAATGAAAGATGTTTGGATGTTTGGAGAATTTAGAAGATCCAAACATACGTTGTAGATGGTGTTCCAACCGCTTTTTTCCCTCCTATGTCTGTTGCGAATTAAAAAAAGGAAAAAACAATCGATGTGGTTCTCATAAAAGCAGGAACTGAGATAGAGAAAAGAATGATGCAGTAATAACCAGAAACAAGCTAGAGCTTCTTACCTAGGAGCATCTCCTCGCAGCACTGAAGTGTCAGTGTCGCTGGAGCTTTTGGGCACGCTTCCAAGGCATGAGTCTTTGGTTCTTGAACCTTGTTTGGGAGTTTGGCAGTCAAGATTCACAGAAGAGCTTTCTACAACACTGTCAACAGTATTTGCCAGACTTTTGTCTTCAGGTTTCTGTTGTGGAGGCAATAAAGACACCCAATATCAGAAGAACCGAAAGACGTTAACTGATTTTTTGGGTCTAAAAGAAACAATTTATAAGGATATACTCAATCTTGGCATAGTTATGAGAAGGCAGGTGGTTTATTGTGTCTGTACCTGGTTTGAAATGGAATCCTGACTATTAGTAGCCATACCAGGTGTATCCACTTTAGCTTGAGCCCATTTAGGAAGCCGAGAAACACTGAACTTAAATGAAGATGTCCACGGGGAGCGTTGTTGCATCTGATCTGCGTTCTCTTCTACAGGATTATAGTTTGCACAATATGGTTCATCTTTTGGATCGTCTTCCTCCAAATCAACCACAATTTTCATAAACTTTGTGCATTGGGCCTCAGTATCAGGAGCTAATCTGCCATTTTCGTTAACTGCCCGTATCATACGAGTAACCATTCGCAGAGGCAGTTTCCAGACAAATATACAGCCGTCACCTGCAACCTGACATTAAACACCAAAGGGAAGTTAGTAGGAAGTTTTTTATCTCAGTATTTATTTTCATTTGAAGCATATGAACAAATATCCAGGTGATTCAATTCAATAGGATCGAGACATTGATCTAGAAATCACCCAAAATCCAAGGCTCTTATAGTTGTAATTCACAGAAAACTAGAACTTACTGAAATGATATGTTTGCAATCAGGTAGGAAAATAACACCAGTTACAGCTTCACCATGTCCTGTGGCCTGAGCAACCAACTCTCCGGTGACAAAGTCCAAAAAACAGATTGTCCTGTTAGAGTAGGAGCATGCCAAGTAGCTGCAGCTTGGGTCCAATATAACCTGTGGAATTTTTTATTATTGTCAGCACTAGAACATCAGGCAAAGTTAAAACCTTATCAAACTGTTTGTTCAACGCACCTTTCTGGGATCTCCATGGTCTTTGTCTTGCTTGAATGATCTGACAAGCTTTCCACTTTCTACATCGAAAATGTTTACCTTCTTATCCTACAATAGTCAAATAAGTCATTAGAAATTTGCTTAATCAGATGGTAGGTGTATGATTGACTGAATCCACTCGAAGATAATGGTGGTAATACGTTAATGTTTATCGAATGGTACCAATACCTGTCCCACTGTGACAACAAAGCTTGATGTTGGATCTACAGCCATATCATAGATAATTCCATGAGAGAGAGTTTGAGGATGAGAAGGTGAAAGACGCACGTTACTTGCTTTTCTGACAACGTCAAACAACTGCAACCTGCAAATCAACAATTACGTCATAAAACTAAATATGCAAGTTTCCCAGTCCTGTAGCATGTAGATCATTACCTATCTGCGCCAGAAGTTAAAATTTTCCGGCCATCACATGTGAATTTAACAGAAGTTACAGTAGCTGAACCACACATACTCCCTACGGGATCAAAGTTCCTGACAATCATGAACATAGTTAGTATGGCCTTTCCAGGGAAACAAAAGACCATAATAAAACTGTTTTCTTTACACCTTTTGACATCATAAATGTGGATCGCTCGGCCCTTTCCACTAGAAGCAAGCAAGAAATCCCCGCTTGAGGCATTTTCAGATTCAACGTATTTCTGTCCCGGAAAGCTGAAGCTCAATGACTGTATTTCTGCTTCATGAGCATCCTGCAATATGTTTATCAATAAGAGACTGGAAGTGGATGTCTGCACACCATCCACTGAAGAGACATAGCCAATAAGAAATTGAATAACTAGTATTACCGTAAAGGATGTATATTCTGATTCTTGTAGATCATATATATGAAGGTTCCCTCCACAGTCACCAGCTGCTAAGTATTTTCCATCTTCACTTACTGCCAGTGCTCGGAATCCAAATTTGGTACCACATGTCTCTACGAGATCACGTTCAAAAATTCCAGCACTTGCTGCATTACAGGAGCATGATTAGTGAAAATGACAATTCGAACTGAATAAACAATTTCTGAATTTAAATATCCTGAACATTAAAATACAACGACATCTTCACTAATATGTTTTAAATTCCGCCTTATGTGATAGTTACCTAAATGCATAGTCCTTTGTGTTTTAGTTCCTGAGGAATTGCTGCTTGCATTGGCTTCTTGCAAATTAAGTTGGAGAGCAAGATCCCACAACCTTATGGTTCCATCTTCAGAACATGTAGTGAAGGAAACCCCTTCACAGCAGCCCCTAGCTACACATGCACCTGTTGGACTGTGCATATTTCCGCAAGAAAGGTTTTTGATATCCCAAATGCCAGCAGAATGTGATATCATCATTGAGCATCTAGTAGGCTGGAATAAGGAAGAAAAGCTCTAAGGTTCAGCAGGAAACTTCAATTCCAAATCAACTAACTTTCTTTGGAAAGTACTGAAATACATTTACAATTACCTTGTTCACATCATTCACATCCCAAACATAGAGACTGCGATCCCCATAGATAACAACTGCGAAGCCAAATTTCCACCTTTTGTCAATAGGAAGATTGGTAAAGATCATATTGCTATTCTGAGGTTCTTCTACACTCACCGAGCTTATCTGTGGTCGAAAACTGGCAAGCAACTGCATCTGGAAAGATAACAGGCTGAGATTCTATGTCTTTTAATTCTGCTGAATCAGAATTGTTTTCAACGCTGTTCTTTTTCGAATCTGTAAAGTGAATTGTGCCAGCATATTCTAAAGTTTCAGGAGTAAATAGCTGGATCTCTCCCTTGCTGCAAGCGCAGGCTATCAATCGACTGGATGCAGATAGACCAAAACATTTTTCAGCCTGCCAATTCGATGCAAGCCATTCAGTGAAATTATTTTCCGCAAGCTAACATGATCAATGTATACAAGTTAACTAAGTTTATTGCTAGTCTCATAAGAAAAATACGGTCTATGTTTGGTAAATAATTACTATGGTGTGATCCATTGATGGTCATAGATGAACAATGGAAAAGATTGAATTATTGTACCTTCAGATCCACTGACTTCTTTATTAACATCCCATAACTCATGAGTAGCAAAACACCTACGCAACAAAATAAACTTAATAATTTTTTCAAAAACTCATATTCAAAGCTGTAATTGAATGGAGCCAATACCTGCATCCGTTAGAGCGTATATTGAGATAACTTCTTCTGGTCGTTCATCACTTCCACTAGAGTTCACTCTATTGGCTGATATCACAGATACAAAGGAGTTTTCCTTTTGAAAACTATTATCATTTTGCTTCCCATGTAACGCCAAAGATCCTACTTTGCTTGAAAGTGTTCTTTGAAAAGAACCTACAGTCCAGAACTTCAAATGCTTGTTCCCGGATGTAACAATGAATTTCCCATTAGACGAAAATGCCACAGACGTAATGTCAGAGCAATTAGAACTCGCTTTGACCTTCGCTACCAAGATACTTTTACGCCAATCCCAAAGATAAATATACCCTCCAACAGTCACAAGATATTCCCCTAAAAGAAATTGCACACAAAACATCAATTAACTAAGAAAAGCAAGACAACCGCGCAGCAAAAGAACGAAAAAACTAACCATTTGGTGAAAAGGAAAGACACTGAGCTCCATAAAGATGGCCTTTTAACTCCGAAACAAGTCCCAAAGTCTCACAGTCCCATATCAAGACTGCAGATAGATTCGTAGACTGAGAAAATCACATCAAACAACGACAACAAAACACATCATTATCCTATATATTATACATTCCCCTAAACTAACTATCTCAATAACATTATTATAATTCATACCTCTCCAGCAGCTACGAATCGCCCGTTCTGCGAAACCGCCACACAGCTCAAAGGCTTCGGCATCCGGTGAGACACAACGAGATGCGATTGAGTACACGAATCGACATCGTAGACTACCACAACGCATCCCGCTAAATAAACACATTTCGAACTACAGGTAACCGAAGCCAATCCATTCGCGTTCTTTGTAGTCAAACCGATTATCTCTTGCAGAATCAGCTAAGGCAAATTGATAAAATCAAAATCGATTAGAGGAATTTCTACGCAAACTTAAACCTCAATACATTTTTCCTTGAGATTTGGTGAAGCGATCGATCGATTAATAAATCGTACCTTAGCTGATGAACTTGGCTTCTTCAATTTCTGACCTAGCTTCATTCCGATTTGAAATTAACCCTAAAATTTCTGACGAATTTGGAAACGAGAAACCCTAGCGAGAGAGATAGATTCTGGAGATTGTCGTTACTGTGTAGGAGGGAACCAAATTCCAAATGATCGTGATTTCAAAAATTAAAAAATCTTCCGTTATTAATTACTTTAACCTAAACGCAGTTTTGGTCGTGATGATTAGAAAATCTTATCGATGGTTGCTAATCAAAGCCCGTTATATTATGGGCCTTTAAAGGCCCACTAAATTTGGTTTCCATTTTTGTATGTTGTTTCTTCTAAAGTCTCTCTCGCTTACCAAACGAAACTCAGAAGAAAGCTCTCGAGATCAAGAAGCAGCATCGAAGATGAATTTCAGGAGCTTTGAGGAGTTTTGGCCATTCTACGTGATGCAACACTCGAATCCATCAACGAGAAGATGGCACTTCATGGGAATAATCGCGAGCATCGTGGCAATCTTGTGTTCGATTGTGATTAGCCGTTGGTTCGTGGCTCTTGTGCCTTTGCTTGGTTACGGATTCGCTTGGTATAGTCATTTCTTCGTGGAAGGGAATGTTCCGGCAAGCTTTGGGCATCCGGTTTGGTCTTTTCTCTGTGATCTGAAGATGTTTAGGCTGATGCTTACAGGAAGTATGGAGAGGGAGATGAAGAGACTTGGTAAGAGACCATTGTTGCAGCAGCTCTCCTGAGAAGAATATCGATTCATTATCTTCTTCTTGTGTACTGTATGGATTTAGACACTTCGATTTATAATAAAGATATACTTATTGAATGTTCTTTTGCAACTCATGTAATCTAATTCTTAGTTCAAAATTGGACAAAGGTGACATTCAAGTAGCTCTTTAAAACTTTATAAACTAAGAATCTAATACTAAAGTTGAAATTACAGATTTAAAAAAGATACAGAACCCGAAAACTCTAGCACGAAATTGTCCCCGGATCCTTTTAGATGAGTTATACCAGATGATAATTTAGGCTCTGGTTTATGGACACTACCGAACATCATAAGTCTGTGTTGCGGGAAAAGGATGGGAGGGGCACGGCTTCTTGAGGCCGTAGTATCACGAGCAGACCGAACATCCCAAGCATCGGGAGGACAAGAAGCCATTTGAGGAGCTTGTAGTAATACATATGGAAAGTTAGAGAGAACTCATCTGAGAAATGGAGTCCATTCTTGTCCACCATCTCCACCATTACGGTTCCTGTTGTTCTCACTCCAACGGTTGGTAGTTTTATTCTGTATTTTCCGGGGCGGTCATAGATCTGGCTTTGTTTTATCCTCCTATCTCCCTGGTAATTGCCTGGAACCAACAGTGTCGTCTGTACATTTGGAAACCGCTGTGGTTAGTTTCAAGGGAACAACAGCAAGAAGCCATTGCTAATTTACTCAGGTTAGAGAAACTGCTAATTTACTCAGGTTAGAGAAACTTACAGTAACGTTGTAGGGTGCTTGTGAACCAGACGGGTATCTATAATTATCAACGATCTCGATCTCAGCCCAGAAGTTTTTGCCTTCCTCATCACGGAAACCTCTGGTCGAATGAGTGACAAAAACGCCTTCACGATCATAGCGAATAGCCTTATTGTTCCTTCCTTGATCAGTCGATCTCCAAGCCTGATGAATTCAAGAACCATATGTGAAAGCAGTGAAAATCATGAAGACATTGAGGAGAAAACCTGTTAAAATAGTTTTGGGGTTAGATCTTGCCTTGAGGGGATGGTGAGGAGAAGGTGTTGAGAAGCAAAATACGTTCCCATTCATAGTTGAGACAATAAGATCAAGATCATCTCCACCGTCAACATTATCAGCCAAGACCATGCTGTATCTGGAACACAAAATATCTTTGCGATCAAAATCCACCGGAAAAAGCGAAACTACCAAAGATATTAATGTGTCGCAAGGAAGCAAGTGACTTACGAAGTTTCACCAATATCAACAACATCAGCGCACGAGGTGGGTCCATCTATGAGATACAGGTAACCGTCAAAGGATGTGGTAACAATGGTGAGCCCCTTCTTTTTCTCGCCTCGCTTGTTCAGATCGACAAGAAGAACTTGGTTCATCACTCTTCCATGTGTTCTGTACGGGTAAGGACGAACAATCGAACCATCCTTGCCATTAAGAACGTATATGTTTCCTGATGATGTAGGAACCACAACGTCTGTGTGTCCGTCACCGTCAACATCGCCTATAGAAGGACCCTGGAAGAGAAGATTGGTATCAGTTACCAATTGTAAAGTGATCAATTTTAGAGACAGGTTCCAAGTTAAAGGACGGTTGGTCCCTTACAGGGACTTGAAACTAGTAACAACATGCAAAACTGCCAAAACCCATGAAAGCTCGTATGCAGTAAGATTCAGCTGACAGAATCATGTTGATGCAGAAGTTGTTAAAGCTGTTTTAGCAGAAGAAACAGAGGTAACTGTTTACCTGGGGAACAAGACTCTTTAGATGTGCTTCCCAAATTTCTTTTCCTTCAGTGGTCCATGCTGCTATATTTCCGTGAGAATCAGTTGTCACAAGTTCAATTTTTCCATCGTCATTTATATCAGCTGCAACCACTGCCCCCTGAATTTCAGCCATTTCAAGAGGGAATTTTTCTCTGATATTTCCTGCAAAAAGACGACAATCTTAGAATCCAAATTATCATCAAGACTTGCAAGGAAACACAGTATTTGTAGTGAGACTAATCTACTGTCCTGAAACGTCCTAATTGTGAGAAAATATTTGAATTAAAAAAAAGGCATACCACAGGAATCAATTAGAAGTGTAATTCCCGTCTGCAGATAAATGGAATGATGATATATTCAAACTTAATACAAACTATGCGAGTAAGAAGAAGTCTTTACCACGATGGTCCATGGCGTAAAATAAGCCAAAAGAAGTTCCGACAAGAATATCCAAGTAACCATCGCCATCCAAATCAACAACCGTTGGGGAAGAATATATATACGCACGGAAGTTTGTATTATCCATACTCAAATCAAGCTCTTTGATCCACTTCACTTGTTTAGTTTCAAGATTGAAAACAACAATTGAACTAGCAATATAGTTTTTAATGTCAATACCACCAAGCTCTTTCAGATGTTCTGGATTGTCATAGTACCTGGAAATTTTCCTTATCATGGTCAGTTGACCTATATTCAGCAAAATAAACAAACTGGGAATGCTACTGGATATATAAAAACCTTATGCATGCTTTGCAGAAAATGATTACTAATGATACTTTTGCATTGACATATTATGGAAACAACTTCACTCGTATAGAAACGAAATACAAACTTACTCAGGGTCGAAGAAATAGGAAACAGCAACAACCATCTCCTCTATTCCATCTTTGTCTATGTCAGCAATAACCTGATAAAAAGGGACACTGTCAGATCTCTCGTGGAAGTATGTAATCCAAGGCAATGGTTTTTGACATAGATAAAACTCACAGGAGTACACAGTATATGGGCGTCAATATTCACATAATCCTCTGAGTTCTGGTGCTCCCCCTCGGCCCATTCCTCATCACCCCACATGGTCTCATTCACATAATCGTCATAGTCATAACTGTATTCATCACCTAATTCGTCATTATCACGCAAGAAGTCAAACGATGAATCTGCTTCAGCTTCTAATTCTCCATCATTTTCAACTGTGGCCATGCGGACACCCTCATTATTATCTTTATTGTCAGAATGGCTGCCCGCAGATTCTTTCGACTTATCATCTTCCAGAAGCCGCCTCCCACTTTTGGTTCCTGTCTCTGTTGTACTACTGTTTCCAGATGTCCCCAGAGTTTCTGACGAATTATCCATGCTATTATTTAATTTAATAACAGTTTCATTCCTAACTGCACTGTTCTTGCTTTGATCCACCTCATTACTTGTCACATTTCCATTGAGCTTTTCTGTTGAGACAGCTGTAGTCTCATTCACTGCTGAATTATTTGCGCTAATGGATGAATTATTAAGCTCTGGCATAGGCTTTACAACAGCTTCTGTTTGGTTATTCTCGGGTTTCTTTTGATTTTCTTGAGATGACACATTTGCAGCTCCCACATGAAGTTCTTTGGACACTGAGGCTGTAATATTTGGTGTTGTGGTAGTTGCATTCGTATTTGGTGTTGTGATAGTTGCATTCGTTTCTACAGAGAGAGAAGTGAGAGTCAGTGCATCACAAAGTAATCTTTCATCAAGAAATAAAATGACCCTCCTAATCCATGTACTTTCTCTAAGCCCCAACATATGATGTATAATCCATAAGATAAATGCATGACATAAAATACGAAGATTCTTCAGAGTAACTGAGGCAGCTACTCCAAGCATAAACATACCTTAATATCAATTAACTAAACTACACAAGCAATCTTACCAGTTTAGTATCTCTAATATAAGGAATAACACACACATTCAACCAGGCTATCTTGTGGAAGATGAGCATAATAACTTAAGTAGCTAAAAAAAAACTGGTCTAGATATGTAGCATGATAAAGAAACTTACGAGCGGCTGATGCCTTCATTGCCATAGCTTCCTGCACAAGCAGTTCATCAGTGACATCAGGATGTGATCGGTCAACAGGGTCAGGATTCAGTCCCACATGCCAGTTCTTGTGTACTTTTCTACGTGGCACTTCTAGCTTATCTGACATCAAAAAGCCAGAAACCCTGGAAACAAGAAAGTATCATATGCAAACCCACAAAAGTCCAAGGCTCAGTATAACAGATAAAAGTACATATCCAACATCCGAGAGAAACAATTACCTGAAAAAGAGCACCTCGCCATTGTAGGTCGCCAGAGCAATCTCTCTAACACCGTCTTTGTCGATATCATACAGAAGAGGACTCGCATGAACATTTGACTGATGAAAAGCAGGCCAACCTAGCATGTAATAAGTGCATCAGTAACCTTACCAAGCCCTTAATATCTAAATTCAGAATGGTAAAGGTAAGAAGATAGATATCCTATACCAGCCATCTTGTCTCCATCAGCCCCTTCAAGAACTTCGAGGTAATGAACAAAAGATGGAACAACAATGTCAAGCTTCCCATCACTGTAACAACAAACCAAATCCAACTTTAACCACAAACAGTAAATGATCTTCATTCAAAAACTCAATCAAGAACATAAATATCTGATTGTGAATAAGATTTTAACCTAACCTGTTGATATCAGCAATCAAGGGTGTAGCATAGATACTAGACGTGACTTCAGTTTGCCATCGAAGCTCCAATTTCCTCGGACACTGAGTATTCAACAAAGCATCTTCATCACTGCACAATCACAAAGAAACAATCAAACGAAACACCTAATCTCGCATACCCAGAACTCAAATACAGATCGAAAATTTACATTTCGGGGTAAGCCAGTTCATCATCGGTGGCTTTACGCTCTCTGAACTTGTTTTCCCCATAGGATCGATTCGATGAGGTAAGGATAAGCAAACAATAGAGCAGACACCGCCACGCCCGAGATTTCATATGATCACACTCTGCGAATACTATACGATTCCTCTGTCACAGCACAATTGATTCAGCTACGATGAATTTGTAAAACCCCACCAGAATTGGGGTTTTGGGAATTGAGGTGGTAGTAAGAGGAGAGATCGAGAAGGAGAAGGAGACGAAGCTGATACTGTGGCTCGAGTAGATCGCAGCCGGCGAAATTGAAAGTGACGCAGGAATGAGTAACTGGTTGCCGTTTGTTTCTCTCGATAAAATGAGAACAGCACGCTGTTTAGTTACATATTTGAGAAACATCACAACACATTTTCAGTGGGCGATAGAAGTTTTTGTATTTCTCCCCTAAATTTTACCATCTCTAATGTAAGTGTTTTGAATGATTGATATATCATCGAGACCTCTTCTTAGACCATTCTCCCTGCTCGAATAGTAACTGGTCCAAAAACCTCTACCAAGGATAGCCTTTGTAGCAAAATGACATTCGGGTAACTCTAAACCTGCCAACCCAATCTAGATGTCTAACGCATAACATAAGCGGCAAGCTAAACCGCTTCCAGTGAAAGCAGTTGCAAGGTAGTTTAATAGACCTTGCAAACAACGCCTAGATAACCCAGGGGAGTGCCTTCTTTGAAGTAGCCGATGAAGAGAGCTATACTAAAAGAGGGCTTTCCATTATGCGGATACAAGAGGCTTCAAGATATTATGACACTCTCTAGATGAGAGAACTGGCAACCAATCTTTTGCTTCTGAAGTAAAATAGGAACCAATAATAACATGATACTAATACTAAAGATTACAACAGCATCCCTTCCTAAGTACTATTACTTGTACTATTACAACATCTTCTCCATCTAAAACATATGAATCACTTAGAAGAGTAAACACACCTTTTCAATCTAGAAACCATCATCACATATGCCAAACGGAATTTCATTCATAATAACACCCTAAAGCCCCTCGAAACCGGGATTCTTACACATTCGAGAAAAGCAGAGTTCCTTCATTCTTCTTACGTACAATGTTAGTATAGAAGCACCAGGGGCACGGAAAGAGGAGAAGCAAAAGCATAACCAGCGATCCACAGGTGTTCTTTTCCCCCTTGATTTCAGCCTGTTGAATAACACATGTAGCTTCATCTGCGGCGCGCAGCTTTGCTATCCATTTGTATACGGTCCGCATACATAGGCAACCGGATGATCTCTCTGATCTCCTGCAGTAACACTTCCTCCGTAATGTTGTCCTTTATGCTTCTCATCACCTATTTTTACATCCACAATGGTTTAGGCTAAACCCCATAAAAACACAAGTAACATTTACATAGAGCCAAGAACACAAAACTCTTTTTTGAGCACTTAGTAGTAAACAAAGCAGCTGAAGGCTGTTTTATGGTAGAAGGCACCCGTTACATGGAAAGGAAATCCAACAGAGACATAAAAGACAGAAAGAAATGTTCAGTTAAATATGAGAGGAAAGTTTGTTAGCAAAGTATGATCGCAGACCAATAATGCAACCAATGAGGATACACATCCAAAGAATACAATCAAGCATATAAAGGGAGGTTAAGAGAAGAAGAACCGACCTTTCTATAAGTGTTGATATCATTTGGCGTTGACTTATCCACCCTGACACGCATACTAACCCAGACTTTCTCATCCTGATCCCAAGAGCATTCAACAATCTTCCCAGAGTACTCAGCAGGGTCCGAATCATCTGTTGCAGTTTCAGCATTAGTAGCTTGTCGTTCTTATAAAATAATGAAATTATGATTGAGGGCGTTAGTATTAACTACATATATAAGATAACTACATATAGAAGCAGAGATTTCACCATACACACCTCTAAAAACAACAGTATTTCCATCCATAATTTTCTTCTTGCCTCTTTCAAACAAGGAGAGCATTCCACGACCACTGTCATCCTGCTCGTATAGAAAATCGACAGAGTTCATCTCTGGATATTTCCATTTTAATAGACCTTCATGGGTCCGCGCAACATAAGGATCATCCCAGCCCTGTTCACAGGAAAGCAGGTTGTAGAAATTTAGTGAGCTGTACCAAACATAAACTTCACTATCTCTGTGCATTTATTTAAGAATATGGCTTTCAGCCTAACGTCTAACATCACAGATCCTCTTTCCGTCCCCTGGATGTTACCTGAAAGATTAGGCCGTCGGCTTCATGTGAAAGAGATGGTATGAAACCCTTCAAAACCTTCTCAACCGCAGAAAGCAACCAAAAATCTTTTCTCCTTACCTAGGGTGAATATAATCGTACCAGATCCATGAATGCTTATCCAAGTAAATAGAAATTATAAGATGGGAATGTGACATGAGAAAAAAAAAAAGTTCACTCTTAGTACGCACCCTAAAAGGCTCAAGGTCATATCTGTAAATGTGACTTCTGGCCTTCTCATGATTACGGGGTTCTATCACCTCCTTCTCGAGCATCCTCCATCTTTCGTAGAAAGGGCGCTGGTCCAGTTTTGCAAACTTTCATTAGAATCTAAGCAAATGACACATAATACAGCAAGCCAAACAGCTAGTTGAAAATCTATACTGCTGACAAATGACACATAATACAGGTTATGTCTTCAACAAAGAATACTGAACAGCTGCTACAAATGATGTAAAATTTGCATGAAATATGCACCACCGCCATCAGATGCTTCATAATTTCCTAAGTATTAATTGCATGATCAAAACAATGGAACCAATTCAACCATTATTGTTCACAGAAAGAAATAGTAACAGTTCTAACCTCAACCACTGATTGGCCATTGATTGCTACCATATCGTAGATCAGGTATCTCCTCTCTTGCCTTTGTTTATCTGGTAAGGTATCGATTATCATTTCTCCATCCAGCAAGGTGAAATGGTGCACTTTATCCGATATGCCCTGACAACCAAAAATATGTAAGTAAAACTTTTCTGTAGACATTAAACACGATCGCACTCAACAAAGATATAAAACCACTCACTTCAGTTGGGTGCTTGAAGGGAAACCGCATCTGTACTCTCCTGAATCTAAAACTCCTATCTACTAAGTAGCATCCATCAACCGTAAGCAACATCATATATCGCGTTCCATCAGCCTTCCAGGTAGCATAGTAGTAACGTTGCCTCAAGAGTTGCAAATTGTCCCTGTTTTAGCACAAGTGAATATAAAATCGAGACTTAAGTACAACAAATGAGGACTAATTGAGCCCTAGACTAAGGGGATGAAACAGTTTAATACTACAATCCTCTTTGCATGCACTACAAATTGTAACGCATTTACTCATACCTGTTTAAGGAGACTGGGTGTGATCCTGGAAACTGCGAACATCCTCTTCCCTAGATTAAAGAAAAATAAATTCAGCAAGCACAAGCTAGATTGGGCCAATGGACAAAAAAAGATGGAGCAATAAGGACAGGTGTAAGCAAAAATATATCTTTGTTGCCCTAGCCACTTGATGAAAAAACATACTAAACAATCCAAAACAGAAGTAGCAGGAACCAAATTATAAGCTGTGTTGGAAATCATGACGAAAGCACATTCAAAGGAAAGGATACCTAAACGCCAAGGAAAACTTTCTTTCGCAGCAAAACAAAATGCAATTAGATGGACGTGCCAAGATTATCCAGATGAACTTCTAATTTCAAATTACTGCATTCCACTTTTACAATATTCTCAAGTAGCGACAAAATTTGATGGACATGCAACAACAGGATAAGGGGCATCAACCACAAGAGAGGCAATTACACCAAACAAATTGAAACTGCACCTCAAGTGGGAGATGAACATACATAATACTTGTGCGACCATCCTATAACAAGATATCAAAATTCTTACCCCAATATTCAGCGATAGCATCCTATAAAAGAATTGTCGGTAGCTTTCCTCCTGGTCAGGGGGTATTTCATCACCCAAAACGTCATCATTTGACATCTTGACTTCCACCTGATGACTTTCCTCCTGAAGCAATAAGGCAGCAAAAAAACCAACAAATAAATAAACCACCAGAAAAGCATGGAAACAAGATGACCACTTTATGAACCTTGTCAGACTTGGATATACTCAATTGCACCATCAATATGCATTAGTAATTAAAATCCTGATAATTAATTTACGAGTAATGGAAGCTACTGAAAGCCTACCTAAACCCACGTCAGAGATCATCTTTCTTCAGGCAGTACCAATGTTTTCAAAGATCACTAAAGAATGGTAAATTAAAATGGGATAGAAACAATGACTGTACAGCTACATTTCAGTAATAAGCCATTCTTTAGATGGTTGCTTCTAACTAATAAGGAAAAAGGCATGTCTGAAGCTTAAGAAAATGAACAATAAATCATTTGTTAGCACTGAGCTTACATGCACAGGACCAGCTGGACCACCATCATCATCATCATCGTCTGGCAAAGCTTCACCATTTAAATCAAGCTCGGTAGACCTCTTCCATTCCGGGGTGGATGGGCAAATAACGCTCTCTGGTTTAATCTCGTGATAAAACGTGTACAACGCATCAATATAGTCTGGCTTATATATACCCGGGGGGCGGGCATCAGAAAAGATTTTTAACGCCTGAAAAAACCCATCATATTGATAAGAATCTTGACTCTTAGGAGGTATATTAAGTGCAGAAATACGAGAAGAAAAATATACTCACCTGTGTAACATTCATTGGCCCAGATCGCATTAGATAGTGCACTATCATAAAACCTGTGCGGTTATGTCCATGTGTACAATGGACAAGTATATATTTCTTCGAGTGTTTTAGATTTAGGACGAACTGATTAACCTGAAGAGAGTTTTCTTGAGTGAGCTACTAACACTAGACAAAATTGCTTTTATAAGAACATTAAGTGAATATATAACACTTCAGATAAATGTTTATGACGCATGCAGTTTGACTACAAAAAACATATACCTCATTGACAAATGTGTTGACAGACACATTATCCGGCACTGAATCCCGACCCTTACATGCAATCTACAAACAATGAAATCTAGAGATAAGCAATTTGCTACAGCTGTCACAAAATTATATGGGTATAGACAGTATGTGTATTCTGCTTACCTTAACATGTTTAATGCCTTCTTTCTTTAAGTCTGTTGTTGAATAGTATCGCGTTGTGTTTGTTAAATCGATCACCAGACCCAGCTGAAAACGACAGTAATATTACACCATAAGTTAGATCAAGGACATGCTTGTGTTGGATAGACTTATCTTCAACAAAGTAAGGATAAATAGATTCCACAAATTACCTTTCTCCCAGCTATCCTCTGGTTATGGATCACTTGCTTAAAAGAGTATCTACTTCCAGGAGGTACAGAATTATTGTATGATTCGTTCAGGGGAACTTTTGAAGGAACGAGGACTCCTATCTCATTCCCAGAAGGAGGGCAATCTAGCCAACCTGTGATATTGGACAGGCTGTCAACGAGTCATCCTATTTAAAGCACTGGCCTAAAAGGAAAGACATAAACTAACTAAATTTTTTCAGATACTGTCCATACTTGGAATAAATAATAGCCACAAAAGAATAAGTATCACTTCGGCGAAAAGAAAATCACCTTGAGGGACTTTGAATCTATCGTACGCTTTGGTATTTCTGTTCTGATAATATTGATCACGGAAAACTGGCTGAGAGTGAGAGTTATTATGTGTTGGCTTGTCATATCTCATTCGCTTCCTTCTCTCTTCACGTTCCTGAAGCAAAAACATAAGAAAATCCACAATCAGACGCGATCAATCATCAGAGATGCCCTGCATTATGGTAGCTACAAGTATAGAAAATCAATATACCCGTCTAGCGATTTCAACAGCAGACTCAATCCGGTCATCCCGAGAAGAATAGTCTTCTATATGTCTCACATAAGGCTCGTCATCTTCTTCGGGTTGGGGAGAAGCATTTAAATCCATCGTAGCAACCATTCAGGGGTAAATTAACAGCATTAATCCAACACCTCCGTACTCTGCAGTAAGCTACCTAAATCATCTGAAGGCATGTAGAAACCAAAATACCAGCAACAGACCGAAGGAACCTAGTACAAACTCAAAATCCCTTCTACAACGAAAAGCAAATCCGTAAACTGAAGCAATTAAGATCCAAAGCAGAGCTAGAAATCTACTTAAAACTCGATTTTACTATTCAGCTACCAAAATAGATGATGATGAAAACCCTAGAAGACGCAATCTAAACCGAACATTTCAAATTCATCCCGTCCTCGACAACATCTCGACATCAAAATAAGGAGTCGTCACTTAAACAAGTGCGAAAAAACTCACCGAGAGCATCCAATTTCTGAGGAATCTCACTGAACGAACATGAAGCCTGCCGGAAAATCGAGGAAATCAAACGGAGATGACGAGAGGAGAGTGAAGCTTTTAGTTCAATCGAAGTTTGAGTGAAGAAGAAATTGAAATCGGAACCCTAGAGAGAGAGAGAGAGTAGTTGAGAAAGGGAGAGAGAAAGAATCCGACGAAGTCGTCTTTGTTTTTAATATACTGACCAGTCGAGGCAAATGAACTTATTAATATCTGGTAATTAAAAATGGGAACTACAAATAATCACTTGATAGATGATAAAGTTACCATATGGTAAGACAAAATGCAAAAAAAATCAACTGATGTAACCAATCAAAATTGAATTGGACAGCTTGTAAA
This sequence comes from Aurinia saxatilis, assembly GCA_900406295.1. Classification (NCBI taxonomy): domain Eukaryota; kingdom Viridiplantae; phylum Streptophyta; class Magnoliopsida; order Brassicales; family Brassicaceae; genus Aurinia; species Aurinia saxatilis. Next base: position 1,981 of record OVAP01000128.1, on the reverse strand, counting down.
GTTGTGTTTTCGTCATTTTTTGTCTTAAGAAAATAAGAAAAACGTTTGTAAAATTATGAGGCTAAGTTAGATGGATGAGCGAATAAATTTGGAAACTTTAAATGGTTTGAGGATTTAAATGTTGCAATATTCCAATGACGTGCTCGGAACATGTGTTAATTTTTTTTATAAATTTATTAAGTAAGACAAAGTTAGGAAACTGAAAAAATTGGATTTTGAAAAATAAAAAGCTCCGTTGCCGGGACTCGAACCCGGGTCTCTCGGGTGAGAGCCGAGTATCCTGACCAGCTAGACTACAACGGATGTTGTTGTACAAGGAATTGAAGTCTTATATAAAGTCAAATTTCGATTTCGAAGTTGACTATCCAGGTAGACTTTGAAGTCCAATTCCTTTCTTTCACATACACTTGCAAGTTGCATTATTACTACTTCCTATTTAAGTTCTGCAATTTTATGGCTCTGATTCCAGAATTTCTGTTGGGTATGTTCATAATAAGGTGATAATAAAATTCGAGACAGTTTGGTTACTATGGCTTAATTGCATAGTTAGATAAGAAAAAGCCTTACAGGTAGCAAGCAAATGGAGAACAATGAGACAAAAAACACTAGGACTTTGCGGCAAAACAACAAAAAGAACACAGGCTACAAGGGCCAAGCTTCAAAAGAATTCTTCAAACCTGCTTCTTTTTAGTTGGCTGGGTCGTTTCTTCTGGCTTCAATTTAGATAGGAAGTGTGAAAGGCCATTGGTTAAAACAGAAGTTGTCATCAAGGAAGCTCTCAGTATGCTGGTGGCCTGCAAAAAACATAGATTTAAAATACAATAAGTAGTGTTTTTCTCCCAAATGAGGAGGTTGAAAGAAGTTGTAGGAGTCAACATACCTCAGCTTTACCAATGCTAATTATGTGCTCCTCGATATCACTGATGCTCATCTGCAACTTGCTTAACAATGAAATTGTTGAGGATGAGTTCATAGGAGTGACCACCAGATCATCCGACACTATAAAATTCGTTTTTCCCTTCACAAGTCCAATACTAGCAGAATCTGCAGTTAACTTCACAATTTTATAACTGTCTGAAGCATTCTTAATCATTTTAGAGAGCTTGCTACCACCATAAGGGCTAACCAAGCATTCATACTCTGGTAAGTCCTGGATAACTAAATCGAGAAGTTGAGCACGGCAATTATAGTGATAAGGAAGAACGCATTTGGAAATTGTGGCTTCTTTCTGCTTCTCAAACCCCAACCCTTTCACGCTTCTGCACAAATTTCCAACACAGACCAGATTTGCATTATCAACAGAGAGTTCCCATGCAAACTCAAGTGGGATGGCAAGCAAGGTGAAAAGAAAATCAACAAATTCCTCTCTGCATTCAGCATAAAGAATCGTACTATCAAGCTTTCTAACAAAAACTTTCAAAGGTAACAGCCCATCTCCTCCAGCAACTCGAATTTCTGGCACCAGTGGAGTCAACAATTTACGCTTCTTTATCACACAATGTTTCCTCAGGAATGTATCTGTCAAGGGAGCTTCCGAAGTGAATACAGAACCCAGTAAAGTCAGCACCTATATATAATAAAAAGGCTACATTAGAAAGAAACCATGTACATGAGATAATAATGTCAATAAAATGTCAAGTACCTCTTCAAAACCAACATCAATAACCATTTCTTGCAGCTTATCAAAACCAGCATAGCCAAGCTCGTTGAGAACATTCAGGACAAGCCCCATGGAGTTTAGCGCCAGTTTCAGATCATCAGTGATGATAAATGATGTTCTGCACCTGAGAAAAACCCCATCAGATTTACTTCCCTTACAGCCATCAGATTGGTCTTCTTCTTCAAAAGGTATCATGTGACCCATTGTTGTCCCACAAGTACATTTTGATGTACGAATGTTGCTGTATACCTTACAGCATGACTCACTACGCGCAAAATTGGGGCAGACAAAGAACTTGGTCTCCTCAGCATCATCTACATT
>OVAP01000127.1:26771-51065 GCA_900406295.1 Aurinia saxatilis | reverse complement strand
TTCAAAGAAGAAATCTCTATGAAATGGTTGTTGCTTGAAAGCTTCGTGACGAAATTTGGTTCTTCGTTTAGCAACAAAGATATCCTCAACCTCCTCTTTCTCTGATATANCAAAGATATCCTCAACCTCCTCTTTCTCTGATATATCATGTATCTCCTCGATTTCTGGCTCTGCCCTAGGTCGTTTGCGAGACAACTTCGCCACAAGCTTTCGAATTGCTTGTCCCGAGGTGTCACATCCCGAATGAACCAATCTTGAACTTCGACGAGGACCCGATGCTGGCAAAGACGACTTCACAGATGAATCAATCTTGCATGTCTTCTTCGAGCGTCTTGCGTAAGTCCTAGAAGCTTGCGATTGCGGGTCTTCAACTCCATATGGCAACACGATTACATCAGGTATTGGCGGCGAAGTAGGGGGGACATAGAGCACAAATGGCTTATACGGAACGAGGGCCATCGAATTGGGTCTCGAAACAGATTGGGATTGTGATTCCATCAATAAAATTTGGCTCAAAACAAAGGGATTTGAAAAAATCGGGAAGGGATTTGAAAAAATCGGGAGGCGATTGAGGGATTTGAGTTTGTTTCGTTCGTTTTGACAGAGGACAGAGACAGAGCAAGGAGTGGGCATATTAGCAGACCGTTTGGGCCCGCGGGTCGAGCCGTTAACCCGCAAAATATTGCGGAGCGGGCTTGGGCCTTGTAATCTCAGACCGCAGCCCGCCGAGACCACAACAAAAATCCAATTTGGTCGCGGGCCGGCCCGTTTGACACCTCTAATAAAAAACCTTTTTATGTTCTGGATCGTAGAAAAATTAAAACAAGTTTCGATGACATGTCACACATCCACTAGTATTAAAACACATAATTTTTTAAAAAAATAAAAAATCATAAAATCATTGTAAACTTACTATACAACAACAACAAGTTGAATATAAAATATGAGAATTCAAAATTTTCTTTAGAAAACACACTTTTTACATGAACCAGTTTACTTACTATTGTGTTATTCATAGTTGAAAAATTGTATATATATATCCATTTTAACATACTCACTAATTATTTTAATCTACTCTCATTTCATTTAATCACCTTATATCCAATAATTGACTGCCGCATCTCTGTCAGTAAATTCCATGCGATAGAAAACTTTTCTTAAATGTTCGGAGTCTTATAAAAATATGAACAAGGTAAATCCAATTCTATGACTAGCTATAAAAACATAATTAAACGCCATGACTGTCAAATTTCAGCAGAAACGTAAAATAATTTCGTACTTTTGTGTAGATATAGAAAATCTTCTCTTTTTAGTAGAAACATCCCAATCATATCAATAAAAATCATACCGTTTACTTTTTTTTTATTATTACTCAAAATGCAAGAATAATACAACACCTTAAATATTTCTTCAAGATATTATTTTTCATCAGATATGCTGTCATATAAATTTCCCTTTAATCTTATTAAAAAGGAAAAAATTAGTATAAACAACAACAAATTTTCTTAAAAGGTGTAACATGCGCGCCGTTTAATATCTACATTATGAAACCGCATGCTGTTTTGTCATCCAAAACAAGTGTATCCAATAAGCCAATGAGGGTCCACCATAAGAATGTGGCTAAGAAATACAGTAGATAACTGACACCTCATACCCACACCAATACCCATCCAAATCCCGTTTTCCAATTGGGTGCTTTTTATCTTCTTTTCAGTGTAACAAATTCTGAAGAAGAAGAAGAAGAAGAAAGCTATGGCGTCACCGATTGTTGATGCGGAGTACTTGAACGAGATCACCAAAGCTCGTCGTGACCTTCGCTCTCTCATCGCTAACAAGAACTGTGCTCCCATCATGCTTCGTTTGGCGTGAGTTTTTTTCCATTTCTCTGGTTTCGATTAGGTTTTTTGGAATTCGATCGGTGTTGTTAAAGTGTTGAAATGTTTGTTTTGTGGTGTGAAGATGGCACGATGCTGGAACTTACGATAAGAATACCAAGACTGGTGGACCTAATGGTTCGATTAGGAACGAAGAGGAGTTGAATCATGGTGCTAATAGTGGATTGAAGATTGCGCTCGATCTCTGTGGTCTGTATTTTTATTTTATTTTTCTCTCGTTTCGCGAATTTTGAGGTTTAAGGTTTAGATTTGGTGATTGTTGGATTTCGTTTTTCTGGATATTGTGAGATGACTTGTTAGTAGTCCAATATTGTGAATTTTGGATTTGTGTGAAGATTGCTCTTGATCTCTGTCGTGTGTTATCGTCTTTTTGCTAATTCTTGGGGTTTATGGTTTAGATTTGGTGATTATTGGATTTCGTTTTCTGGATATTTCGAGATTATTTTGACTTGTTAGTAGTGTATGTGTTACATGCTTGTGAATTTTGGATTTATGTTTTAAGAACGTTGTTGAAAATGATCTTATAATGATTTGGAAATGGACTTTGAATTGTTTTGTTGTTGTTTCAGAGGGAGTCAAAGCTAAACATCCCAAGATCACATACGCGGATCTGTTTCAGGTGATTACGATATTTATCTTTGATGTATTATGATTACTGTGAGGTTCCTAATGGAGTTGAGACTCAAGAAATTCATTACTCATGCTTCTTTAATAACTTTGATGGCTATATAACCTTGTTGTTCTGTTGTGTGCTCTTTTGTCATAATAAGCTGGAACTGCATCATACTCTCGTCCCGGATTTTTGTTTGTTTGGTAGGTTCAATTCAAATTTGAGTATACGCTGGTAGTTTTCACACAAACCAAGAAATAGATTTTAAGTTGAGACTCAACCTCAGTTTATTACCATGCTTAGGAGTATGCTTCATGATCAACCCAAAAATTCTGCGTATTTTCTTCCTTCTGTATTTTGTTATCTAATTTCTAAATTTGACATTACCAAGGCTTTTCTGTAAAAACTTTCTTCTAGATTCTCTGAATTGCTAAACCATATGTTTTTCTTTTTTTTTTGAATAAATTGTTAAATTTTATTCAAAAGTGACCAAGTTTGTTTACACAGAGTGTAATATTACAAGTTTTGAAACCCTCAAAACCCCTGAACCTCTGCAACACACACTAAACAACCAAATCTAAATCTAAAGAAGCTTCATAGGTTGCTACTATAACCAAACCAATGTAGCAAGGTATCCTCCATCTTCTTATCATACCTCCGAATAGATGCGATTCTGTTTCTGATAGTCTTATCAATTGTTCTGATCATAGTTGTTACTGGAACACATATGTTTTTCACTTGACTTGAAGTGAGTAGAATGCACATATCTGTCACTCGCACCTATATCACATTTTCTAGTACTGTTTGTATTGTTGTTTCTCCATTTTTTCTCTGGTCTTATAAGGTCAAGGCTTTATATATGAATATGCCTAAAAGAAGTGTTTTAACTAAAGCAGCATTTTAATAGCAATCAAGTTTTTGGATCTAAACAGTTTTACTTAATCTTGTGATTCAGCTGGCTGGTGTGGTAGCGGTGGAGGTTACGGGTGGACCTGACATCAGCTTTGTTCCTGGGAGGAAGGTATATTTTCTCATTCTTTGAGACATTAGAACAGCTTCAACTGAAGCAAATAACCTTAACAACTGTATGTTTGTTCCTTACAGGATTCGACTGTGAGCCCGAGGGAAGGAAGACTTCCAGATGCTAAACAAGGTACAATAAATCTATATCGTATATAATGTACTTTGATTGTTTTTTTCTGTTGAAATTCTGATCATGAAATTGGAAGATCTCATCTAAAATTTTGAAGTTTTCGATAATTTGAAGTTAAGCCTGTTTATTTGCTTGCAGGATCCCAACATCTTAGAGATATCTTCTACCGCATGGGATTATATGATAAGGAAATTGTTGCACTCTCAGGGGCTCATACTCTGGTAAGTTAACTAACTGAACATTAATTTCAGTTGTATTTTGAACAAATAAAAGGTACGATTGTGCTTATATGACCACTTTTGGGTGTTTAGGGAAGGGCTCATCCAGAGAGGTCAGGCTTTGATGGACCATGGACTCAAGAGCCTCTGAAGTTTGATAACTCCTACTTCGTGTAAGTTTGCTTCTTTTTTTTATCTTTTTTGTTTGTGCTGCCAAGGAGAACAAGTAGCAAATCGGTTAACCGATGATCACTGTTTTTGTACCAGGGAACTGCTGAAAGGCGAATCTGAGGGATTGTTGAAACTTCCAACTGACAAGACTCTATTGGAAGACCCGGAGTTCCGTCGCTATGTTGAGCTTTACGCAAAGGTACAAGCCCCAGAATCTTCTCTCCCACTTAACCATTTGCTTGGCTGTGATAAGAGCAGACATAAACTTCCTTTGTTAATTTGATCTTGAGCTGCATAAATCTCTGTTTCAGTAAGAGATAAGTGAAGTGATTGATCCCATTACTCCTGTTCTTGTATTGTTAGCAATTTTTACAAGTTTAATTTGTGTTTGACAGGACGAAGACGCATTCTTCAAAGACTACGCAGAATCGCACAAGAAACTCTCTGAGCTCGGTTTCAACCCAAACTCCTCAGCTGCCAAAGCGGTTGCAGACAGCACGGTTCTGGCACAGAGCGCATTTGGGGTTGCAGTTGCTGCTGCGGTTGTGGCCTTCAGTTACTTTTACGAGATTCGAAAGAGGATGAAATAAAGATGAAATAAAGGGAAACTTGAAAAAGAAAAGACCCAGGAAGCATTAAGAAAAACTATTTTTAGTTCTAAGGTTCCCATATCTCAGATCATAATACCCTATTTTGCTGCTACAGTATATCTTAAACTCTTTAATCCACGATCATACTCTTTTAGTCTTTTGTACTTTCAAAAGTCAAAACATTTGGATGAAGAAGTTGGTCGTGTTACTGTTCATGATTCATAAATGTTTTGTGGGCATCTCTATCTATCAAACATCGGTCGATATCTGAGACAAACTAGTACTAATAACCTGAAACTGAACCTAATCTGAAACTGGACCTAACCTGGTAGGGTTTTGTTAGGTAGGAGGATTAGGAAGCTTCTTTAAAGTTTTAACTTTTTATTATTATGTTGTTGTTTTGGTATTTTCACTGGAAACGGTAAGGTATAATGTTGGTTGATACTTGATATTCACCCACTAAGAGTGATTTTTTATTGTACATCATAAAAGAATCGTATTTTGTGATTTAAGGGTAATTACAATTTAGTTGAGGATAGTCTTACCAAAACTCAACTAATCCTTAGGAGAATATTATCAATGACTAGTCCGATTTCATATATTCTGAAAAGGCTTAAAGCATAGTTTTATATTTGTCTAGTAACTTAGTTCTCGATAGAAATTGAGCTTAAGATTGACACATTAATATATTTTGTCCCAAACCAATCCCCACTATTCCACTACCACATTGAAGATGGTTAGGGAAATATCCGTTAGCTGTTGCACTCACTATTTGGTACCAATATTAGGGTCGACTTGCGTAAGCTACACGTACTATCGTGTTTCCTGTGCTATCTACACAAACTAATTCTCTCTTTAATCCGCTATACAAACTAATATTTTCTGCATACAACTACACAAACTAATCTAACTCTTTTAGAATCCCCAAACCGGATTTAAGTTTTTGAACCAAACCGGGTTTGAAAATTAACCAAACCACACAAACTAATTCCTTCTTTAATCCGCTAATAAACTAATATGTTTTGTATACAACTACACAAACTAATCTAACTCTTTTGGGAACCCCAAACCGGTCGGCAAACCGGGTTTAAATTTTTGAACCGAACAAGGTTTGACAATTAACCAAAAAAAAAAAAAAAACTCAAACCTGAATCCTAGCTAGGGAACTCGAACTTGAAACCTCACACATAAAACCATGATCCAAGACCACAACAAACTTGTCAGTATATTTTCCCACAAGTGTTTATTAAATCTTTTTCTGAATTGTCTTAATAAACAAAAAAAAATTCCATTGTGGGGAATCGAACTCATGATCCCCCGCCCGAAATGGAGCGCGCATCGTTATTAAATTCATTATATGTTCTATTATTATTATTATTATTATTATTATTATTATTATTATTATTATTATTATTATTATTATTATTATTATTATTATTATTATTATTATTATTATTATTATTATTATTATTATTATTATTATTATTATTATTATTATTATTATTATTATTATTATTATTATTATTATTATTATTATTATTATTATTATTATTATTATTATTATTATTATTATTATTATTATTATTATTATTATTATTATTATTATTATTATTATTATTATTATTATTATTATTATTATTATTATTATTATTATTATTATTATTATTATTATTATTATTATTATTATTATTATTATTATTATTATTATTATTATTATCATTATTAGTATATTATTATTGGTTATTATTTTATATAATTTTATTAGTGGTTACTATTTTAAAGAATTGTATAATTTTGGTTATTCTAGTTTTATACAATGAAAATATTATATACTGCTACAAGTCTACAATATATCAGTAATAAAGAAGACAAAATTATATAAAATTAAGACAAACATAATGTTTTTGTCAACACATATAGTAATGTTGAGAAAAATAATTATTAATAGAAGTATTGTACAATAGAAAATAATAATAATAATAATAATAATAATAATAATAATAATAATAATAATAATAATAATAATAATAATAATAATAATAATAATAATAATTAAAAAACATATAATGAAATTAATAATAATGTTATGCATGTTTGTGGTTAAATATAATACGAATGTAAAAAAAGACAATATGTTAGATGCGGTGTTGTGGTATATATGCTCTATTACAGAGACGAGTTCGTATGCGGCATTGTGGTATATGTGCTCTTTTTTTAATTTAATAATACAATTCGGGAAAGGGTTTAGATGTGTTGTGGTCTAGTGGTCGCGGACAATGGTTTTAGATGAGAGGTTGTGAGTTTGAATTCCCTAGGATTCAAGTTTAAGTTTTTTTTTTTTTTGGTTAATTATCAAATTCGGTTCGTTTCAGAAACTTAAACCCGGTTTGATATCCGGTTTGGGGGTCCCAAAAGAATTAGATTAGTTTGTGTAGTTGTATACATAAAATATTAGTTTGTGTAGCGGATCAAAGAGAGAATTAGTTTATGTAGTTTGGTTAATTGTCAAATCCAGTTTGGTTCAAAAATTTAAATTCGATTTACTGATCGGTTTGGGAATTCTAGAAAAATTAGATTAGTTTGTGTAGTTGTATGTAAAAAATATTAATCTGTGTAGTAGATTGAAAATGGAATTTTAAAGTATGTATGCAAAGTCGTTTGTGTGGACAACAAATCACATCGGTGTGCGGGTAACAATCAGATGTATATTCCTATCTGGTTTATTTTCTTTTTTCTTTTTTCTGTTAATCTAAATACTCTTTTATTGTGTTGGTCCATAAAATAAAATCTACCGAAGATCGGTCGATAAAGCTCGTCGCCTGTAAAGCAAATTTTTTTGGCCACATCTTATAGTATGTAGTTTCAGGGCCACACATCCGTAAAAATTAAAGTTGCTTAGTGGTTTCAACACTTCATTTTCTCGAGTTTGAACCTAAAGTTGATTTCTGATTTTGTCTTGATATACAGTAGGGTTTTTTTTCCTTTAGTTTAACGTTTTCTTTTCTTTTCTAAAAGAGTTCATAATTAGAAATTTTTATTTAGTTATGCATAACGTATATCCATGCTATAAATCGTTTTGAAAACAACTTTATCTTTTTATTTTGTTTATATACATAATATTACTAAAAAATGATGCACAAAAATATAATATTAAAAATTATTAAGTAAAAAATAAACAAGGCCATATTCAGAAAAATACTTTAGGCTATAATAAACTAAGAGACGGCACTGGAATTCAATATGTACTATTTGGGATATAACCTGAAAGTGAACCTAATCCGAAACTAGACTTAACATGGTCTGTTTTTATTATAATAAATTTAACCGAATATTGCAACACATAACACATCTTATAGTTAGTATATTCTTTGATATAGGAAATTTAAGGGGTGTGTATTGGATCATAAGTTTTTGAAATAGTTTGATGTTTAATGAGGTTTTGGAGAGTTTTGATAATTTGAAAGAGTTTTAATGAAATTATCTCAAATTCCACATTAAACCATGTGATTTGGATATTTCCATTTTTAATTAAAAAACTCATCTAAAACACTGTAACATCACTTAAAACCAAATGATTAAAATATTTTCAACAACACCGAATTTGATGGTGTTTGTTAAAATTACTAGTCCAATAACACTAATTTTTATAAGATTTTTTAAAATACATGTTCTAATAACACAAAATATTTATTGGTTATATAGTGCTCACCCGACAAAACTAAAATACCACATATTTATTGGTTATATAGTGCTTACCCGAATGCACAAGGGTATTCGTAAATACCACATCATTTTAAGTTTAATTTTTATCTATATAAACCTCCATATCATGTGTCATCATGTTTTTTACTCGCTTTGATAGACATCGTTTTCACCAATTTTCATTTACATTCGATTTGTCGGATCATGTTAGTTTTGTCGGATGAGTTGAGAGACTGAGTGGATTTGTAAATTACTCAATCTATAGTAGAACCATGCCTAAATATATTCTAGCCTGTTTAATGCGGTCACGTTATATTAAGCAATAGTGTTAAAGTAATTGGCTACTAACTACAAATCTGTTTGACCTAACTTTTTCACACAAATTTTTAAAAATAATTAATTTGTAATTTTTCAAAATTAAAACATCTTTGACCACAAACTCGGTTAAAAAATATACAAACGGTCATAAATTATAAAAATCATTTAAATTTGTACAAAAATTTGAAAACCTCACTTAAAACAAAACAAACAAAAAATCTCTAAAATTTCATTAAAAAAAACATATAGAGTATAACTTATTTGTCAACTTCCGGATTCTATTTTAAAACATTTACTGAACAACCAAGTTTTGCTCGCAAAAACAGCTTTGGATAAATGGTGCAGTATCAGATACTTATTGGCCAGGGTTTGCGAAGATACTTTCATGTTTTGAACTCTATGGCGGATAATATGGCTGACAAAACATCGTATATCATCCATACACTTTGGAATAATTTGCGAGCAAGGCACTATTCCTTGTGATCGTTGGGTCTTCCATGTTAGTAACATAACGCATTTGATGACAACAAGAAAACAGTAAAAACTAACATGAAAACAACACTATATCGTCAAAAGACTTGGGCAAAATTGGTAAGGAAACACTATGTTGACACCCCTTAATTTAAAAAAAAATACAAAAAACTTTTTTTATCAAGAGTCATTAGTTCGGTAACAAAATCTAAAGATCGTTAGTTCGAGTAAACACTTGAGAAATAACTATATTACATGCTTTGGTTTAAACCAGAATATACGGATCTAAGTCTAGAACAACAACATCACGTCCACATGTCTTTAGATTTCCCTTTTCTCATATTTTTAATAAATTATATATATGAAAAGTTTAGAGGACAAAACAACAATAAATTGGATGGATTTTTGTATCATGTCAAATTGCACTAGACTGTCTACAAATCTCTAGTATATATCTCCGGGAGGATAGGAAAGCAAATATGACCCATAAGAAAAAAAATAGTAGAGAGGAAGAAAATGGAGATGGCCAATGACTCTCAGGTTCGTTTTCTCTTCTTTACTATGAACTGATATCGACGATCAATTCTCTTCTCTTTAAATCAGTTTAACCACAGGTTTTGGTGGAAGAGAAAGCGAGTGTTAGAATCTTGACACTAAACAGACCCAAGGAGCTGAATGCTCTATCTTCCCACATGGTATTAAATCTCTCCGTTGTTGTTTATTTAGACGTTATATATATTGGCTTGAATCAAATCTTCTCTAGGTCTCTCGGTTGATGCAAATGTTCCTAGCATATGAGGAAGACCCTAGTGTGAAACTTATTATCCTAAAGGGTCAGGGATCAAGAGCCTTTTGTGCTGGTGGAGATGTTCCACCTGCTGTTCATAACATCAAACAAGGTAATATCGATATCTTTCATTTCATTTTTCTTACTTTCAGCTTCTACACACTCTTTCTCTAATTCCATGGACTAGGGAAATGGAGACTTGCTGTCGATTTCATGTCCGATCAATACAAGCTGGACTATGTTATGGCCACGTATAGAAAACCTCAGGTCTCAGCGCACTCTCCTTTTACTCGATAGTGTTCAGTACTAGCTCATATCCAGAAAAAGACCCAAAAAACCAATAGAATAAACTATTTAAGTATGACGCCAAGACATTTATAGTAATTTAAGAGACACTTGAGAACTTATGCATGAAGAACACTATTTCATATCACTTAGATACTTTGTTTAACTCAGTTGCAAGTGTTGGATTCGGTCACTTTAAGTGATTTTCCATACTATTTTGAAATTGTAGGTTTCAATTTTGAATGGTATTGTCATGGGAGGCGGAGCTGGTGTCTCCATCCATGGTCGATTTCGTATTGCAACTGAGAATACAGTAATTCTTTTCTCAGACAATGTCTATGCTAAATAGACCATTCTTAAATATGCTCATATCTTTTGAATTTTTCCAGGTTTTTTCTATGCCTGAGACCGCTTTGGGTACCTTTCCGGATGTTGGCGCCTCCTACTTCTTGTCAAGGCTCCCTGGATTTTTTGGTAACAAAAGTCATTTTTTCTGCATGTTTACAAATGTGTCAACATGTCTCTGTCTCTTATCCTTTCCGTTTGCTTCCTATTCAGGAGAGTATGTTGGCCTCACAGGAGCTCGATTAGATGGCGCTGATATGCTTGCTTGTGGGCTTGCAACTCATTTTGTGCATTCAACAGTATGAAATTCCTTTGTTTACGTATTTAGTTTTCTCCATTTCCAAAACTCAACTACATGAAAAACGTGAATGGAGCATTAATTGCCAATTGATTTTGAGTTAGAAGCCCAAAAAAGTTAATATGGTATCATAGAAATGTCTACGCATAAGTGTCAATCCACTCACTAGTGACTAGTGTATAATTTTAAGCATTATTTGCTTCGACGACTGTTACTTAGTAAGGCTTTTTTTTGTTTTTTTCTTGTGGTGTGATGTCAACAAAATTAATGCATTAAAATTTTAAGGTATAAGACACGAACACAATAAAAAAAATTTAATGGTAACTTTCTTTTGGATTTTCATTTCATTACATAAAAATATTGACAACTACTTGACATTGGAAATAGGAAATGGGAATTTCTTCAAGGAATTGCCGAATTAGACCACCAAGAAGTTTTTACATAGGGTTCAAAACATTTTTTATCTATAAAATAGTTTTAAAAATATTAGAGGGGTTTTAAAAGGGGAGAGAGGATATATAAATTTCTCATTGAAAAAACCCCTTCTCATCTTTGTATTTATATTTTATTTTATATAATATTTTGAGAATCTCTACACCAATGTTTGAGTATAGAGATGTTCTTAAGAAAGTGAGAGACTATATCTCTATGACATTAAAAGACCAAGTCTCTTTACTTATTAAACAAGAAGCACTTGACATTTGTTAACTAATCCAAAGATCCATTGATAAAACCGGAACCCCCATTGAAGATGATAACTCTTAAGTCACTATATATACCCCCTATCTATATCTTTTATATCATTTTTGGAGATAAAATGATTGTTTTTTCCTGTGTTTGTAACTGAAAATCAATAAGAAACAGAAAGCATACAATATATATGTCCAAGCTGTCTAAATGATAGAAAAAATAATCTTGAATTGAAATTCCCCAACGTCAAAACACTTTAATTTTATAATGTAATAAGTACAACGATTTTTTATAATGAGCTATAATTCAATTTATCTTTCCCAATTTTGATTACCAAATTTCTCTTCAAATGTTGGTCATTTACCTAATTTTAGTACTCCCTATGTTTTCTTGTTTCACATATTTAAGAAAAAAATTAATACTTCATGATAAACATATTATCTTTCAAGACTAAACAATTTTCCATAATTCAAAAACCAATAATAATTGATTGTTTCTCTTGAAATTAATAAATTATTATATTAATTAATCAAAATTACACATAAAACTATACAATCTATCTTTGTGAAAAAATAATATTTTAGCTCTATATAAGTTATGGCATCTCTGATCATTGCTACTCAGCCAAACAAAAAAATGAATAACAGATGGAGTCTGCAAGGTATGACTGCTCTTGTAACTGGTGGAGCCAGTGGGATCGGGTTCGTCTTTCTATATTCTAGCTATATCATATCTTTTACCCATTGTTCTGATTTTATTTAAGATGTCATCAACCTTTTTTGTGTATGTGTGGAGTGTTTTAGGCATGCCATAGTAGAGGAGCTAGCCGGTTTTGGAGCTAGAATCCATGTATGCGACATATCTGAAACGCTGCTCAATCAAAGTTTAAGTGAATGGGAAAAGAAAGGGTTTCAAGTGAGTGGTTCAATCTGTGATGTATCTTCTCATCCTGAGAGAGAATCACTTATGCAAACCATCTCTACGATGTTCGATGGCAAGCTGAACATTCTTGTAAGTTGATCTTAAATTAAAGAAACAAAGCATACTCTCTCATGGACATACGTAAAAAGATTTTTGTTATGTTTTTTTGGTCCACTAGGTGAACAACGTGGGTGTAATTTGCACAAAGCCAACAACAGAATATGTGGAAGAAGATTTCACTTTCCTTATTTCAACAAATGTGGAATCTGCTTTTCATCTAAGTCAGCTTTCACATCCTCTCCTAAAAGCTTCTGGAACTGGAAGCATCGTCTTTAATTCTTCTGTTGGAGGATTTGTATCAATGGCTTGTGGTGGATCCCTCTATTGTTTAACAAAAGGTACTAATAAACAGAATATTGTGGAATTAAACATATGGAAGTATTTCATTTCTGATAAGGTTTGTATGTGTTACAGGAACTATGAATCAGCTCGCGAGAAATTTGGCATGCGAATGGGCAAAAGATGGGATAAGAGCCAACGCGGTTGCTCCTAGTCTTATCAGCTCTACTAGTGCTCAAACTGTAAGTATTATTACATCTCCAATCTCTTTTTTTTTTTCCTCTTTACAAATAATGAAAACCATCCACTTCTTATTGTGGTTTCTTTCAATCTTGTGAATGATCAGCTTCTAGACGTTGCTAGTTTTAAAGAGAGTTTGTGTAGTAGAACTCCACTTGGTCGCGCTGGAGAACCAAAAGAGGTTTCGTCACTTGTGGCTTTTCTGTGTCTACCAGCAGCTTCATATATTACTGGACAGACCATATGTATTGATGGAGGTCTCACTATCAATGGTTTCTCCTATCAGCCACATGCTTGAGCCTACTAAACTTGTGTTCGTGATAGGGTCATCGTCATTGGGCCTTAATTCGTCGGCTTTATCGGCTATGGGCTGTATCACTTATTTGCTTTCACCACATATACATATTTACCAATGGTCTTTGGTACGAGGGAATGATGGAAAAATTATAAAATAAGTATTTGTAAGAGTTATTTTAAAATGAATGTTAAATTATATTTAGAATAATAGTACAATAATGTGTTTACATCTAACTATAACATTAATAAGACTTGTGGAGATTCCTCATAATGAATTGATCATTTGTTCCCAATGAGTCGGTTCTACAAATCCATACTGACTTTGTTATATACTTCCAAAAAAAATCTGGAAGAAGGATTCCATAAACCAACACCAAAACCAAACAAAAGTAAATACAACCTGAGGTAGGAAGGTTATAAAACATAGAGAAACGAGAGACAAAAAAACAAAGAGAATCAGAAAGAAAGAGAGATCGAGCACATCAAGTTAATTACATTCATCTACAAACAGTCTCTTTCAACCATTGGGGGAAACTGTCAACAATATTCGAATTTAGTCTGAAATCTAATACGTGCAATCATATTAGCTCCCTTGTTGTAGATTGCAGGTTCGAAGACTAAGTCCCAGTCTAGATGATCATGGAAAGCTGAACATTCCTGTAGCTTGTGAAAAGCTTTGACCATGAGACTTGTGGAGATTACTTTTGTACTTAGTCAACTATAGATCCCCTGTAAATTTCCTTTAATGATTTCATCTCCAGGTGTATAAATCTATGTTTTCAATAATTTGATCCCATTACTCCTATTTTTGTGTTGTTAATTAGCCAATTTTACAAGTGCAATTTGTAGTGGTAGGACGAAGATGCACTCTTCAAATTAGACTACTATTTATTAGTATGCATCGGTAAAACTCTTTTAATCCACGATCATACTCCTTTTTTACTCTTTTGTACTGAAAAGTCAAAAGCCAAACATTTGGATGAAGAAGTTGGTATATGATTCATGGTTGTGTTACAATTCATTGCACATAAATCATTATGGTACAAGATTTGTGGCCATATCTATCTACCAAAGATCCGTCGATATCTACTTTAGTGGGACATAACCTGAAACTGAACCTAACCTGAAACTGGACCTAACCTCTGGTAGGTTTTGTTAGGTAGGATTAGGAAGCTTCTATAAAGTTTCGTTATTATGTTTTTGTTTTTTGTATTTTCATTAGAATCGGTGAGATATAATGTTGGTTGATATTCACCCACTAAGATTAGCTCACATGGCATCTAATGGACGCAAAGTGTTATTCTAAAATAATTGTATTTTGTGGAAGGTGAAGATTTGTTACCTAACCATAATAATAAAGAAACATAAAATAGAGGTTAATTACAAATTTAATTGAGGATATAGTTAGGGAAATATCTGTTAGATGTTGCACTCACTATTTGGTAACCATTTTAGGTATGTATAGAAAATCGTATATGTACATTTTATTATTAGATTTTGTTTGGTGTGTGGACAGCAAATCACATGTATGTGTATATTCCTATCCAAATTTCTTTTTGTTAATATAAATACTCTTTATTGTGTCGGTAGGAGTTTCAAAAGTAAAATGTACACCATGAAATCTACCAAACTCTTTTTTTAGATCTGTCTTTCAGGTATCAAACAAACTTTCACCAATAAAGCTCCTTTCCTTTTCTTTGTAAGAAAAAAAAAATCCAAACAGTGTCCAAGACCACAATCATTTATTCGATGTGTTTTTTCTTGATGCATAATTTCAAAACGTTCCCATTTGCTGTTTTTAAATATTTTATAAATATTCTGGTTAAAATATGCTAGAAAATTAGAAACTAAAATCTAAATACATACTTTTATCATATTTTTTTCTATACAAACAGGAATAACCAAAAAATTCTACCAATGAAAAGAATATTGCGGTATACAAACAGTCTCAAAATATTATACATAGTAAATTGAATTTTTCATAGGAATTGATCTTAGTCATATACAAAAATTATACATAGTAAATTGAATTTTCCGTAGGAATTGATTTTAGACCATTTGATATACAAGTTTCGATCCAATGACACAACTATTGATAAAATAGCAAAAAAGAAGAAAAAAATGTTGTAAATTTGCAAACAAAATTTAGATAAAAATTAAAATGAAAAAGAGAAAATGTTTATATTATTAACTATGTGAATCACTGTGGCAACTTCCGTAAATTAGCCAGTTACGAATATCACTCTTAATATTACAAATGATCATCGTTATCAATCATATATCTTTTATAATGGTTCGAATTGGCTATGTCAATGTTTATAATTAAAATGTACGAATTAGTTTATGATCCTTGTTTTGTTATCTATATACTGGTTTAATGATTTTGGTTTTTGTAATCACTAATTACAAATCTTTAGACTCTTTTATATAAACCCTCAAAACTCCTTTGCTAATAGTCCATTCATAAGGACTAATACTTTACCTAAAGTCACACCTAACAAAACGTTTTTCAAGAAAACATGTTTTTTTGTTTCTTCTTAAAATTAGTTAGACGTTACGTTACTAATCTAAAAAAAAACATCGACCACCTTGAATTAATGAAAAGAAAAAGGAATTAAAAAGATTAGTGTTTAGGTAGTTGGGAAAGTGAAAAAGGTCACGTGTTAGGAGAAATCATTAAAGGAGAAGTAGAAAAAATCAGGTCGAATCCCATTACAATGCATACACGTGAGAGGATTCGTCTTCCACGATCACATTTTCTGTATAGACTTTATCTGTGAAAGTTTTGTTTATTCTGTTTCAATAATTTGGACATTATAAGTATATGAGGGCATAATAATCTGAAAACTTGCAGCGAAATATTTTTAGTATCTATTTATTATCATTTAAATATATTTTTACAGAGTTTTTAGGTTTTGAAATTTATTATAAAAAACCATTTAGATCTAAAATTATATTAGTTTTTTATATTGATTAATAAAATGGAGATTATTTTCCTTGTTCTTTATATATAGTATTCGATCTTCAAATCAACAATTATAGAAATATATAGGATTCGGTATTCATAGAAAAACAATAAATCTTTCGTACTCTCTGGTTTTTTTGTGTGTGTATTTTTGTGGAAATTAACAAAATCAAAAGTCCTAGTTTTTTAGTATTTTTAGAATCAATAGATTACTTATTTTTGTCTATCTATCTTAAAACTTCTTGACAAGAAGCAAGAAGATAAATAATAGTATATAGCTAAGTATTGGTATTATAATGGACATATGCAATGCTTACTTGGTCAGATATATATTGGTATGTTTTTTACAACTCTTGTCTCTTTTGATGCCATCATCACATTTTAGATGTGTTATTTTTAATATTGTGTTATCGTTTACGTTTCATTTACATATGATGTAGTTGTGATTCGTATTGACATACAAAATTTACTATTATCAAATAAAAATAATTGATATGTCAAACGTATTATGTGTACCATCAAATGCTTATTTTATTTTTTGGAAAATAGAGTTAGGAGAAAGTAGGAAAAATATGGTGGAAGGCCATGAACCAATTCATTTACTACATGCCAAATCATATACCAAACCACACCCAAAAGTTTAGCAACCATGTTTGTGCCTTCTAGATTAATCCTCCTTAATAAACACTATAAATCTATTTAGTATTTTTCTTTTTCTACTAACCAGTGGACCTACCATTCTCTTAATATGTTGAATTAGTACAACTAATAAATCATTCTATTTGTTATGGTTTTGAAGTGAGAATACTATTCAAATCTTGTAAATCTGTTATCCGAATACACACGTTGTATTAGTACAAACCATTCAATTAATAAACCAATCTCGCTATGATTAAGTTTTTAAGACAAATAAATACCTAACTAACGTACTCTTTTAGAAAAATCTAACTAATATTTTTTTAAAAACCATTGATTTCAATATCCTACTTTGGATGCTCTTTATAACAACCTCCTCACCAAACTTACAATGACAAAATACTATTTTTTCATTATTGCATTTATATAACATAAATGTCCGTCACTTGAATTAAATTTTCATTGCAGTACCAAACCACCATACCTTGTCTACAATAAAATATACCTCAAACTAAAATCTTTAAACTATTATGGTTTCGCATCTACTAGGGTACGGGCGTGAATGGAACCGTAAAAATGGTTTGTCCAGATCATGCAAAGCGGAGTAATCCATTTTCATTATATACATCTCTATGCGTGAATAGCATATTTCATTAACATAAATTTTGATATCATTTTATTCGCTTGACAAGTTTAATCCATATTTTGTCTATTGAAACGCATGACGGACCCGTTTTATCCACTTACCCATTCATAACCTATAATGTATAAACTATAGTCTGAAAAAAACTTAATGCCAAATTAGTGTTGAAGAAGATCGTGTGAAATGAATGTTTGCAGTTTATAGTTTCGATCCAAAATTAAAAACATAAAAATATACAAAATTTCAATATTAAAAAAAATTTAAGAAGCCCCACTAGCCACACACCTTCAAACGTGTCTTACCAACTCTCTTCTAGAAACAATTAGGTTTCACCTTCCTCCTCCAACCTCTTCTCTCCATAAAACCTTAATCTTCATCATCAAAACAATTCAGGAATCATCATCAACAACATCATGGGGAGGTCTCCTTGTTGTGAGAAAGACCATACAAACAAAGGAGCATGGACTAAAGAAGAAGATGACAAACTAGTCTCTTACATCAAATCTCACGGCGAAGGTTGTTGGCGTTCTCTTCCAAGATCCGCCGGTCTTCTCCGTTGCGGCAAAAGCTGTCGTCTCCGGTGGATTAACTACCTCCGACCTGATCTCAAGAGAGGTAACTTCACTCTTGAAGAAGACGAACTCATCATCAAACTCCATAGCCTCTTAGGCAACAAGTAAGAGTCACAAAATCAAGATCCTCTGTTTTTAGCTGTGCTCTGTTTCTTGATTTGCTCTGTTTCTTGATTTTTTTTAGATGGTCTTTGATAGCGACGAGATTACCAGGAAGAACAGATAACGAGATAAAGAATTATTGGAACACACATGTGAAGAGGAAGCTATTGAGAATAGGGATTGATCCGACAACTCATCGACCGATCAACGAGAACAAAACAACAACTCGTAAAGATTCGTCTGAAGACCCTCTTGTCAAGATTCTATCTTTCAGTCCTCAATTAGCGAAACAGGAGATTTCCGAGGAGCAGATTTGCAAAAAGGAGAGAGTTGAGTACTCAGATTTGAATCTTGAGCTTAGAATCAGTCCACCATGGCAAGACCTGAAGAATCATGATGAGGAGATGAAGAAGCTTGCTGGGAGAGATAAGTTCTTGTGCAGTGCGTGTCGTTTTGGGTTTGGGAACGGCAAGGAGTGTGGGTGTGATAATGTGAAATGTCATACGGAGGATAATAGTAGTAGTACTAGTAGCTACTCTTCAAGTGATATTAGTAGTAGTATTGCTTATGACTTCTTGGGTTTGAACACTAGAGTTTAGGTTTTTTAGTTGTTTGTGAAATGAAATGAAATATAACAAGAAAAATTATTCGTAACTGTGATATATATAATTAGCAGACTCTTCTTTTGTTCAACTTCATCTTCTACATATATAATCCGATTTGAAGTCAAGTAACTAAACCGAGATTTATCATAAATCGTCGGATTATATCATAGTTGTTCTTCATCTATCATGTATGTTGATAATACCATACTTAAAACGTAACATTTTATTCGATTTGTACACTAAATTCTTAGGCCAAGACAAGGGTTCGAATAGCTAGGAACAACGTAAGTCCAATCGATGTTCGACAATTGTCGATGGTCATTGCCAAGAGACTTGACATTAATTTGAAGGAGTGTGGATAAGCTGTGTGTGAGGATGAGAATTGTGAGCCTTTTCACTTGTTTCGTTGATTACTTTTGTTATTAATACAAACCATCCAATGTGTTAGTTAAGTTGTCTTTTTCAGACGAAACTTTCTTTACTCGATTTAACTAGATGGAATTTAACAAAAGTCTCTTTTCCTGAACAACTCAAATGTAGCTAAGAGCCTAAAGACATAGATTAGTTGTGGTGTCACTTTTCTCAATGATTTATGGTGAAAGGTTAAAGTAAAACATGGACACCAAAAAGGCAAAGGTACTAAAACTCTTATGGACAACATGCTTGCTAGAAGACATAGCGTTTAAGATACAAAATTTATGAGAAACATGCAAAATATGAGTTCTCTTTATCTAAACTTTATTTGATGGTATTTTTATGCAAGGAAAAGGTGCAAACCGCAAAACGTAGATGTCGCTTGGTTGTGAACTATAACATGATCTCTAAACTGAGGGGATGTCCGAACTTATGCCATGAGTTCATTATTTAACAAATCAAAACAAAATTTAAGAGTTCTATAAATTTGATATTGACTTGACTTTGTAGTGTATTTTGTATAAATAAGTGCAAAATGTAGAAAAAACTGTTAAGTTTCATGGGTTTCCAGCTAAAAGCCAATTGACTATTAGTGGAGAGGTCCATGTCCCTTATATATTACTTAGGTTCACACGCTCCCTCGAGATAATGGTCCGTTTAGCCATTAATCTCGACAATATCCCATTTTTAGGATCAGTTTCACGTTAGATCGATCGGGCCTCCTTCGGACCGGATCGATTTCGGTTCGTTGGGGCAACGTGTGTTCGGGCTCTGATACCATGTTAAATTTCATGGGCTTCCAGCTAAAAGTCAATTGACTATTAGTGGAGAGGCCCATATCCCTTATATATTACTTAGGTCCCTTTCCATCTTTCAGATGTAGGATATTCTCACAAAAACATTGGGATGAATTCTTAAAGGAATCAAAATAAGTCCATTGTATTTGAATATGGATAAATTAAGGGTTACACCATAAAAACATCCAATATAAAAAAAACTTTTTTTACCAAATGTGTGGTGGACTAGTGAATTCCCAAAACAAGTTAAACTTTGCATCATTGGCTTGGATATCTGCTTGATAAGGATGAGTTGCTTTCAAGTTTCAACATATATCCATTTTGAATTTATATGAAGGTGTAAAACATTGATTGAAAATTGCAATGAACCCTTTAAGCAATCAGAACAAGTATAAATGTAAATTATATTTTGAATCCAAGTCAAAACAAATTGGTCGAGATACCAAATCAAAACCATTTTGAGCATTTACCAAAGTTCACATATCTCAGTTCAGCCTTACTACCTTAAACGGCCTACTAAAATATGCAAAAAGTTAAATTAGTAGCCCAATGCTTCCTTTACATGGGCTTCTTTATATTGGGATTATCTACTTAGGCTAGGTTTATAGTCATGACCTATAAATTAATCCTAAACAATTGACTCAAAATAGTATTTCTTAAAATATTATATCAAGGTGGTGTATAGAGCCGTTAATGGTTCATAATTCGACGAATATAGTAATATTGAGGATCACAGAAAGTCTCTGTTACGATTTGCTTTATTGTCCATTTTTGCACCCACTCAGATTCTCTGCTCAATTACGCTCCTTCGCCATAAGAAAAACAAATAATACTACATACATATCATTACTTTAAATTCTTTACTAACACTAGGCCTGGTTTATTGAACCAAAACGAACCGAAATTAGGATATTGGATTAGTTTGAAATATTATGAAAAGAGGGAATAGCTTCTTATTTTGAGATCCATATATATTAGGTTAGTTCTAAATATTATTCGGAATCGAAAAAAAGAATGAATAAAACAGAATTGATTATTATTTATTTTATTATGTTTATTTGGTATATTTTAGTAATTTTGTAGGATTTTGGTTAATTTCATGTTATTTAAATTTTTTAGATTTTGGCTTTTTTTTTGTTTTGGATCAGTTCTTTCAATTATTTTATTTTAGAGGTTTTGTTTTGGTTTTAACAAAATCGAACATATACCCAAAAATATTCTAATTCTCTTACCATTCTTTTTATCTAAAGATTGAAACTGACCCAAATCAAACCAAAATATGCTAAGAATCCTTAAATATCTAGAACCAAATGATCGAAGAACCAAACCGTAATCCAACCAATATCCGAAATGCCCACGCCTAACTAACTATGATTATTATACTAATCTTATTTTGTTAACAATCAAGTATTAAAGACTTTGGATCCACCATATTTGATCCGAAGGTCTTGACTCATGATTGAACTCATCTAGGAGAACTAATTGACCGTTAAAAGTGGATTGTATTAAAGTTACCATGATCTTACATCCATGTGATTACTTACCTTGTGTTATGGAGAAAAGAGATAAAGTGACTTCCTCAGTTCCAATGTCCCACTTTTGTCTAAACAACAAAATTAAAATAAATGTGAAAGGGGATGATGACTCATTATGCAGTATCGCCACCCACAACGATGTCGTTTTTGAAAAAAGCATTAATTACACTTGTCTATATACTCAACCATAAACTTAGCTATCACCATTTATTAATCAAGTTAATTAAGGGATTGAACATTTGAACCATAAGATTAGTACATATCACTCATGTAGTAAGACAACAACATATTAAGTTTGATTGATTGTCCATTTATCCACTACGTAATAACTCACTGATTGAGTCGGAGATAATTAGTACTAGTAGGCTATCAAAAAAACGATAGTTTTTTTTGTACAACTATTTTTACTGTTTTTATTACATGTTTTTTTCTTAAATAAATTTTTATTACATGTTTTAAACAGGGTAATCTCTTATAATATTTTACTTTTACCATTACCATTACCATTTACTGCATCTATTTTCAAAAGAGTGAGTTTCTTTTTTTTACAAAGAGAATTTACCCACCGTTCAATTCTTTTAAAATTTGAATACCATACATTTAATAAATTATTAAATAATGAAAATATTTGTAAAAATCATATTTGTGTATTTTGTGTGAATATGATTAAAATGATATTTTTTGTTTTCTTTGATAACATTATCTCTGCATAAAATGTTTATGCTTCAACACACACTGAGAATCATCAAAACTGTATTTTTGTATCTACTTACTCGCACACCATTATTTTATTTAAAACAGAATCATACAAGCGACATAGTTGATGAAAGTACTAGGAATAATTTGCAGCATGAATATCCAAGAATGATAATCAGAGACTAATCCACAATTTAAAAAAATCCATTAATAATAATTAAAAAAAACTAAACCATTAACTTTGCCTTTATATTATCAGAGACACAAGAGCACCAATGTCGGCACACTCACTTCCCACTCCTCTCTCTCAATGGCTTCCTCCACCACCACTACTCTCCTCTCACTCTTCTTCTTCCTCCTCTCTTCTCCAGCCACCTCCACAAAAACCTTCATCATCCGAATCGACGGTGGATCCATGCCATCAATCTTCCCAACACACTACCACTGGTACACATCCGAATTCACAACCGAATCACACATCCTCCACACTTACCACGAAGTCTTCCACGGCTTCTCCGCCGTATTAAACCCCGAAAAAGCCGACTCTCTCCGCACCCACCCCTCAGTTCTCGCGGTCTTCGAAGACCGTGTTCGTCACCTCCACACAACCCGCTCCCCACAGTTCCTCGGACTCCAAAACCAGAAAGGTCTCTGGTCAGACTCCGACTACGGATCCGACGTAATCATCGGAGTCTTCGATACCGGAATCTGGCCTGAACGTAGAAGCTTCTCCGATCTCAACTTAGGTCCCATCCCTTCAAAATGGAAAGGAATATGCGAGTCCGGTACAAGATTCAGTTCCAAAAACTGTAACCGTAAAATCGTTGGTGCGAGATTTTTCTCTAAAGGACAGCAAGCTAATGTGATTGGCGGAATCAACAAGACCGTTGAGTTTTTATCGCCCCGTGACGCGGATGGACACGGTACTCATACCGCGTCCACCGCAGCCGGACGACACGCTTTTAAAGCGAGTATGTCCGGCTACGCGTCCGGGGTTGCTAAAGGAGTTGCTCCTAAAGCTAGAATCGCTGCTTATAAAGTTTGTTGGAAAGATTCTGGTTGTTTGGATTCCGATATCCTCGCGGCCTTTGACGCCGCCGTGCACGACGGTGTTGATGTGATTTCGATCTCGATTGGTGGTGGAGATGGGATTACCTCGCCGTATTATCTAGATCCGATCGCGATTGGATCTTACGGCGCGGCGGCGAAAGGGATATTCGTTTCTTCCTCCGCCGGTAACGAAGGACCTAATGGTATGTCGGTGACGAATCTCTCTCCGTGGATAACGACGGTTGGAGCGAGTACGATCGATCGGAATTTTCCGGCGGATGCGATTCTCGGTGATGGTCATCGGTTAAACGGAGTTTCTCTTTATGCTGGTGTTCCGTTGAACGGAAAAATGTTTCCGGTGGTTTATCCCGGGAAGTCAGGGATGTCGTCGGCGTCGTTGTGTATGGAGAATTCGTTGAATCCGATTCATGTGAAGGGTAAAATAGTAATTTGCGATAGAGGGAGTAGTCCACGTGTAGCGAAAGGATTGGTTGTTAAGAAAGCAGGAGGCGTTGGGATGATACTAGCGAACGGAGCATCTAACGGTGAAGGATTAGTCGGAGATGCTCATCTTATACCGGCGTGTGCCGTTGGTTCAAACGAAGGTGATAGAATCAAAGCTTATGCTTCTACGCATCCTAACCCGGTTGGTTCGATTGATTTTAGAGGGACGGTTGTTGGAATTAAACCGGCTCCGGTTATTGCTTCGTTCTCCGGGAGAGGACCCAATGGTTTGAACCCGGAGATTTTGAAACCGGATTTGATTGCTCCGGGAGTTAATATCCTCGCCGCTTGGACCGATGCGGTTGGTCCGACCGGTTTACCGTCTGATCCGAGGAAAACCGAGTTTAATATTCTTTCCGGTACTTCCATGGCTTGTCCTCATGTTAGCGGTGCCGCGGCGTTGCTCAAATCCGCTCATCCGGATTGGAGCCCCGCCGCGATCCGG
>OVAP01000127.1:0-26762 GCA_900406295.1 Aurinia saxatilis | reverse complement strand
CCGGGGTGGGGCCCCCGCCGCGATCCGGTCGGCTATGATGACCACGACTAATCTTGTGGATAATTTGAACCGGACTTTGAGTGATGAATCAACCGGGAAAGCCGGTACACCGTATGATTACGGGTCGGGTCATTTGAATTTGGGTCGGGCTTTGGATCCGGGTCTAGTTTACGATATCACAAATGATGATTACATAACGTTTCTATGCTCGATTGGGTATGGAGCAAAGACGATTCAAGTGATTACTAGAACACCGGTTAAATGTCCGACGACGAGGAAACCGTTACCGGGAAATTTGAATTATCCCTCCATCACTGCCTTGTTTCCTACTTCAAGACGAGGGTTTTTGAGCAAGACGGTTATTCGGACCGCTACGAATGTCGGGCAGCCCGGGGCGATATATCGATCGAGAATCGAGTCGCCAAGAGGGGTGACGATAACGGTGAAACCGCCTCGGCTTGTGTTTGGAGCGGGGGTTAAGAGAAAGAGTTATGCGGTTACCGTTACGGTTGATACAAGGAAAGTGGTGTTGGGAGAAACGGGTGCTACATTCGGGTCAGTCACGTGGTTCGATGGTGGGAGACACGTGGTTCGGAGCCCCGTTGTTGTGACCCAAATAGACCCGTTGTAATTTCGGGGTCGGGTTTTTTTTTGGATGATCATGTGGTCATGATCTTTAAAAACCACTATGAGGTTGTTGTAGCAATACCTTTAGATTTTGGGTTTAGCCTTTTAATCTTAAGTTAATGTTTTCGTGTGTTTTGTTTTTCTTAATGAGATTGTATCTTTATCTCTATGTTCTTCTACATATGCACAGAAATGAGATATGGTAGTATAGTACAAAGAAAATGTAACATATGAAGATTTGTCTTGATGATAAAAAACAAATCAAGTACTTTGATTGCATCACTGTACCATATTGAATTAAGACCACATAGATATATAACTCTGCATTATGATGATAGACGATGATTGATCTTGAAATATGGGGAAAGAGAGATATTATGGATTTGAGCAAAGTGACAACTATGGAGAGCATCGAGATATGTATGCTTTGACGATTATTCAAGTTCCCACCTAGAAAAAAACACAAAGAACAAAAAAATGGGGACCCACTTCTTTAATTGGATTCATTTGTAAAATAGATTGTGTCAAATCTAATAATGTAGTAATAAAAAAATATTGGATACACCTACACCAAGTCAATACTCAATAAACTTTATATACTTTCAACAAAATCACAATCGCAAATAGATGTTGTTATATGTATGATTTATGAAACATACTATTTTTCAAGTAAAGCAATTATTCACAAATAGATATGGTTAATAGTATGATGTATGAATATAGGCTTATATTTCAAGTGGAGCAATTGAACATGGATATGGACCATATCCTATGGTTAGGATACAAACAGTGAGCACAATTTGACAAGTTTAACTTATAAATATAGTTGTCACTTCTTTATAATATGAGTAACTTAACTTAGTTAGTACTATATGTCTCATGTGGTAGTTCGACCAATTAATGGTAATAATTCGTGAAATGCTCAAGACAATTTTTCATTTACCTTGCGTGGCCAAACAAAGAGATGTGTGAAGGATTTAAAATGCACACATATTTGTGGATCGACCTAATATTTGTAGTCAATAAATGTAAATCTCGTTTCAATAAATTTCCATGTCTTATATCAACTTTCAACTAACCCATTTGATATTTTTGGTCATAGTATCATACAGACAAATTCGTTTTCTCAAAAACAAAATATCCAATTTACGACGTGCTAATTTCAATTCCAAATCTTCTGGTTATTATATATATAAGAAGAATATGGCAATGATGTTGATATTTTAAGACGAACAAGAATCCATTTTTGTGTGGGACGAAAATTTCAAGTGTCGTGGACCTTACACTTGCAACATTTGGGTCCATTTGTGACAGTAGTATCAACAACAAAATTATTGTTGACATATAATAAAGTATATTTAACTTTTTTCAACCGTAAAAGTTGTAAGCTTTTTGAAAAGGTGTTTTGTTCTTCGACATGGATCTACAATGTTTGCTTAATCAATTAAACCTACTAAAGGTAAAGTGAAACTGAAATTTAGTATTATCGCTTTTCTTGTTATAAAAATGTAATGATATAGTTTTGCAAATGATGGAGCGCATGTAACGGTTAATTGGGATTAAAGACTTCAAAGTTAAAAAAAAGTATCCCCATTGATAACGTAATTTTCTCATCATTTTCGATGAGAAAGTGGGTGGGTACCACCAATATGCTCAGATAAAACCATAAAACTTTATTTTCAGATATTTTTGTGAAAATAAAATATAAAATGAAAATTAAATAATAATGCTCTCGTTGAGAGTCGAACTCAAGACCTCCCGCTTACTAAACGGGTGCTCTAACCAACTGAGCTACGAGAGCGTTTTTGTTAGTCAGATAGTGAGTAAGTAAAATATTCATAAAGACAATAGTGACTTCATTCTTCTTTTTTTTTAATAGTTTTTTTATATATATTATATATAATTTAAACATCCATGTACTATAAGCCACAAATTCTGAAGTAAAATGTATATGTAGCCAAGTAATCAAAGTTTGATATCTGATGCTAGTTTAAACTACCAGGTGAGGGAACTATTTAACCATGTATATACACAAATTGGGAAAAGCGAAACCAAAATGTCAAATTGTTATTTAAGTATTAGTTTATCTAATGAAAAAAGCAAAATATTAATGCCAAAATAGAAGTTGTATTCACTGGTGTTTGTTTTATTTAAGGCTAAATAAAACCATTGTTGTATTCAAATTTCTTTTAAAACCTCATTATTGTATAGATGTGTCTCATTTGTGCAATTTTTTCTAATGTTTACATGATGAAATAGTTTATGATATATGGTTTTGTGGATCTCAAATGGAAATTGCAAATTTGTGAATGTTAAATTTGTTTTAGAGTTTCCATTATTAGTATTTATGTATTTTATATGCTTTTTATCTTATAAAACTTTTGAATTAAATTTTTTATTTTCCTAGTTTTTGTCGCATCAATTATGTTACTAAAATTGAATATGATATTAGTTCTTTGTACCTCTAAAAATTAAAATATTTCTTTTTCTTTTTGTTGGTTATACTCTTTCATCGCTTTTATCATCAAAATCAACCTACCAAGTTCTATTAAATCTTAGAGACGATGAGAAAGAAAAAAGTTTATTAGAGAATTTTTTTTGTTGTAGTCTGCATTTTATCTTGAATAAAAAGTCTTACGTTTATATTTCTCATATCCGTGAGATAACATATTGTTACAAAATATTAGTGGAGGATTTGAAAATTTGTTTATCAATATATATCATCGAGTCTATCCGTCTATATTTCATTCATGTGATATCCGAAAATTAGTTAGACTTACTGAAATCAAAGAGAAAAAATCGATGAGATGAGATCAAAGTTCAAAGATTTTTTTTTTCTTTTTTTTTCATTTCAAATGTTAAACTTTACAAGTGTAGAGTTTTATTTAGATGATGTTTTGTTATGTGGGCTTTCTTGTCTTCGCAGGCCCATTCCTTTTCTCTCCCTTGTGAAACCAGAGTCTCTTTCTTTAACCAGAGTGTCTCATGACTATTTACCCAAACCCAATGCTTCGATAGTTATGGGTCTTTTGAAGAGCTGAATGTGATTTTAAGGAGACTCAGAAAGAAGAAATACTGATCACTCTTTCTTATGTTCTTGAGGATGAGATACAATATGAAGATGAAATTTGGGTGGTTAAATCAATGTTTTACCAATAACTCGTTCTTGTTATGAGAAATTATGAAGCACAGAAGTTTGTAAGATCTTATTAGCGAAGGCATACAATATAGTTTGTACTTTGTACTTCTGTCGTATGCAACGAATATGGAAGTAGATCAGTTAAAAACAAAAGTTGCGACAATATTGTTATTATAATTTTTGAGAAACTAAAACAACAAGAAGTAAAAGATGAAACACTACGACTGATAGTCTTGTTGTCAACAACACTGGAAGGTAATGATTATTATTATGTTTAACAACAAAACGATATGAAGTTAAGCACTAAACAACAAAATGACTAACATTAATAGAGAATTAATTGCTGCTTAGAAGTTATACGAACTGTTAATCACAGCTAGTAACCGATGCAATGTAACTCCTGTTTTATGGAAGTTAGCTACTTGGCCCTGTCCTGGATTTTGTCGAATCCCATTTCGGTCGGGTCGGTAGCTTGAAGCTCATAGTGAATGCCTTCCAACACCCTTCTCAGCCCATTCTTTGACGTTGCGTACATCATCTTCTCCCTTATCCTCGATGCCTCTGGTGACCTATTGTCACAACAAATAAAATTACAAAACACAACCAAATGTACTATAAATCAGTTTGGTACTGTTGTGGTCTAGACTCGGTTTGGTTCAAATACATCCTTATCTTTGTGAAAGAAAATCGGCTTGGATTCGGTTTTTGTTATTTGGAAGATGAAAAGAAAAACAAACTTAACCATATTTAATCATTTTCAGATTTGGTTTCTTGGTGGGACCAAACCGGATCTCGGTTTAGACATCCAAGGGTAAAATGGTAGTCTGACTTCTGTCAAATGACCCTTTTGCCCTTATATATATGATGGGTAAGATACATCATAAGATAAGAGAAGTGCGACACTAACCATGTGATGAAGAAGAGCTTGCTCATGCGGCAGTTATCGACCGTAACATAGTCGAAATCAAACACGGCGTAACGACAATCATCCTCAGGCAAAGAAGCAGCGAGATCGTGATAGCTCTCGCCTGCCGCACCAACCTTATCAACAGTGACTTTCCTCGATTTCTCCTCGATCTTGAAAACGATGTAACGGTGCACTTTCTTCCACTTCATCTCCATAAATGATCTCTTGCAATCCTCAGTCATCCACATACCATTAGTCGCCTACACCAAAATTATTTCAAAGACCAAATGAAAAAAAATGAAAAATGGTTGTATAAGTTTAATTAAACTTAGATTTATATATGATCTTACCGTCTTCATAGCCATAGTCATGAGTCTTGGTAAGCTAATCTTCTTCTTTGGTTATAGTGTTTAGAGTTTAGAGAGCTTTTTTTTTTTATGGGTGTGTTGAGTGGTGTGAAGTTTGGTAGCTTATATAACGAAATGGCTAACTGAATGCCACTTAGTTTCACTATTATTTACGTAATTACCACATACCCTGACCACATCATATGAATGTATTTCTTTTAATTTAAAAATGATTTCATGTTTGCTTTTTTAAATTAATTCAATTAGCTTTTTACAGCTTTTTTATGAATGGTTTAAGAAAACATCCATACTTAGCCCTTTTTTTCTTTCACAATAGTTTTTAAAGTACTAATTATTGCTTTTAGTATTGAATTGTGTAGATTTCAATGGTAAATTATGTGTACAGTGGGCTATTGAGAATAACTTGGGATGGAAACTTATCATTATACAAATTTGGGAATTTTATTTTATTTCTGATAATAAATGTTTAGGCAATTTGCCAAGCAACACTATTTTAAGTGTATTTTTATCCTTTTTTTCTTTACCAAAATTAACAGTCTTATTATAGCTAGCAAGCTGTACCAGTGAAGTAATTCTTAATCTGTCTTATTCCCAATTTTTTAAAAATAGTATACATTTTAAAAATAACTTCTATGTATGTATGTTCTTTTTCAAAAAAAAAAAACTTCTATGTATGTATATTTTATTTATAATGATATAGAAACAAAAATATCACAAACCCAAAGTTTAAACAAAATTTGCATAAAATGTTGGAGTATATATCACATACCTTACATTTGCATGTTTTGTTTAGTATCATAAACAAAATGGTTTCTCTTTTTACTTAAACTTGTTCTGTCATGTAAAACCAATATAGTTTAAAAAACGAAATGAAACCTTATAAATTAAAAACATTAAAGCGTAAATAAAAAAACAAAGACATAGTTGTTTTTACGATTTAATTTGGTTCAAATTTTTTTGTATGCATTAGTTTTCATTACTAATAAAAAAATGTAGTATTAATAGAGCAAACATAACAATTATATCATTTTCAGTATTTTTAAAAGGTAAAGCTTTGAACTAGAAGGTAACAAAAAGTTATAAAGACTTATTCCCTTGTGACATTATTTAGTATATATTGTCTATATAGTTTTTATCCACATTTTTCTGTGTATTGTTATACTCCTATTATGATGTGTTATTTTTGAGTAAAAAATATGACGTGTCTTTTACTAGTTTTTAAAAGATTTATCATATGGATAGATACATAATATGTTTTTAGTTAACTAGATTTATCATTAGTTTACAAAGAGATTAAAATGATGATTATATTTATACAAACGTTTAAATTACAACAGTTGACCAAATGTTTTTTGCGTGAGTCTGGTTTTGATAACCGTGAGAAGTAGTTTTGTCCTAACTAGTTTATATTCACAAGTAGACTAAGTAGTAATCATGGCACTGAAAATATGATTCCATAAAAACGTAACTGTTGCAAAATTCAAATGAATTCATTAACACATAAAAAATTCAAATGTGTTTTCATTTGTTTTAGTTTCACCAGTAATTGAGATAATTGTTATATTTTAAGAATATACATTCATGAATCAAAAGCGATAAAATAAAAAAACAAAAAAAATTGTTTAGAGTTAGTGTGTTAATAATCTTACAAACCTAAGATTTATATATGTATATATATCTTAAAACCAACATATCTACAAAACAAAAAACAGAAAATTTTCCATTTTACAAGATACACTGAACCATGGGGCTACACCTCTCTCAACCCCAAAACCTAATTCTAATGTGTCATTCAACACTCGGGTTGGACCGTCTATAATGGCTGATAAACTTGCCATTGTATATGATTTTTAAGTCATTTATGATAACAAAAATGCTATTTTGGATCAAAACATCATTTAGAAACTGTAAGTGTAACACTGTAAACAAGGGGAAATCTAAAAAATGCTCTTTTTGAGATACACATTTTTAAAAATACCTTTTTTTTTGCTATTTTTGAAAAATATATTAGTTTCAATCTAAATTCAATCTAAATTATCATTTTTCATATTTTAAAATATTCTATAATATTTTGTAGGGTTTAGAATCTAGGGTTTATGGTTAAAACCATAAACCCTAAAATTCTAAACCCTAAAAAGGTTTTAATCCTTAATAAATCCAAAACTACTAAAATGTAAACCCTAATACCTCAAACATAAACCCAAAATAGTTTGTAAATCACTAAACCCTAACCCTACAAGATTTAAACTCTAAATTAAACCTTAAATCAATCATAAATAAAAAAAATATATTTTTGAAAGATAAATGGGGATATTTTTGAAAGGGGACATATTAAAAAGGGTATTTATTAAAATTTCTCTTAAAAAAATAACAAAATTATCTTAATTTTTCTTTGGATTCACGGTTGTGTCTGTAATTTTAGAATTTTGTTTATATATCATTTTGTTAATTTGGGTAATATACACTCTAATTTAAATATAGTCTGTAAACAAAAATGAAAATGTAGAAGAAAAAAAAAACAAAAATATAGTACTAGATTTTACTTTTTTAAAAAGAATATATATATTTTAAGAGAACGAGATAATTAAATTAAAATCGAAAAAATTGACACAAAAAAGAGAGAAGAAAAATAGGAAGCCGCGAGGAATAGAGAGAAGCAATGTTTTCTCCAATTTTGACACAAGGGATTGGATCCAATGCCTACATCCTCATTGTTTTCTCCAATTTTGTGTTACTCAAAACTCAAGTGACCCTTTGCGTGAAAGCTAAGAAATTAGACACAAGAAATTTTGTATAGATATTTTTTGCATAACAATAAGTATTGACCCATTATTGACTGGTATGAAGTGACACAAAGTGAGACTAACTTAGATACACATAACAGTTTATCTCTAAAATACCATATAAGTTAGGGAAAACCCATGAAAAATACACAAATTTTACAATTTATGCTAGAAAAATACATAAATTTTTTGCGTTGCCATACTAATACACGAAGTGAAATTCGTATTCAGAGTAATACACGAACTGGGTATTTTGTCTTTTTCATACACGGTGTCAAAATTAAAATTTGAAAATCCAATTTTGTCCTCATCATTCTTTCCCAAATCAATTTGTTTTAAGTTTTGAATAAAACCCAAAAATAAATGTTTAAAAAATACAAAAAATTTTAAGATAAATTTTAAAATGTCCTATAATATTTTATAGGATTTTAGGATTTAAAATCTAAGGTTTAGGGTTAAAACCCTAAAGCCTAAAATTGTAAACCATAAAAATGGTTTGAACCCCAAACCCCTAAAAATATAAACCTTTAAAACCTTAAAACTTAAGTCTAAATACTTATTAAACACTAAACCTCAATTATACAAATTCTCAATCCTAAATAAAAAATTATTAAACCCTAAACGTTATAAATCATATTGGATTACCCATTTTAAACCCTAAGTTTTAATTTAGGGTTTAAAATTTTATGATATAGGGTTTAAAATCTGTAGGTCTGGTTTTAGTGTCTAATAAGTATTCGGGTTTAAGTTTTAAGGTTTTAAAGTTTATATCTTAGGAGTTTAGAGTCTAAAATGTTTTTTAGTGTTTAGTGTTTAGAATTTTATGCTTTAGGATTTTAACCCTAAACCTTAGATTCTAAACCCTAAAACCCTATAAAATATTATATGACATTTTAAAATTTATCTTAATTTTTTTTGCATTTTTAAATATTTATTTCTGGGTTTTATTCAAAACATAAAAACAAACTGATTTAAGGAAGAATGATGAGGGTAAAATTAGATTTTCAAATTTTAATTTTGACGCCGTATATGAAAAAGACAAAAAATTTCCGTTCATGTATTAATCTGAAAACGAATTTCACTTCGTATATTATGCAAAAAATTCATGTATTTTCTGACAAAAATTGTAAAGTTTATATATTTTTCAAGATTTTTCCTATAAATTATTGGGCTACGAGCTAATTAGTCCAGTTCACATGGTTTACAATTGAATAGTGATCATGTCGGTGAATAAAGGGTCCACAGAATATAACATTTTGAAAGCCGCACCACAATCTCAAGAAGAATTTTTCACTCCCAATGTTCTTATATAGTATTCCCATGACATTGTCTAGTGCATGTGTGGTATAAGTTGAGCAATTCATATCCTTAATTGTATCATGCTTTACGTGTGCACATGTATAAGANAAGTTGAGCAATTCATATCCTTAATTGTATTATTCTTTACGTGTGCCCATTTAAAAAAATTTTTTTTTTTTTTTTTTTTTTTCAAGGATCATGGATATATGATGAATTGGTAATATGTACATGAACATGAATTTGCATGGACCTACCTGTTATTATTCGAGTGCAATTACAAAAAGATGAACCAGAAAAGGACTAAACACAAAACTCTAAAGTTATGGGAGCAATGTGGGCGACATTAGTATCACCTCCTGCTCCCTTTTGTTCTTTTTCGAGTTAAATCAAACCTAATTCGATCTTTCTAGATCAGATTGTGATCAGGAGACTAAAAAGTATTTAATCTACTTCACAAATAAATATATATTTTTTTTTTTTTTTAACAACAATTATGCATTATGATGAGTTCGAACCCATGCAGATATCTCTCAAATCCGTCAAATCACGGCAATTCAAATCAAGTAAATGTAATTCATAAAGGTTTCAAATATGTTTTTAACCGCAGATTTCTACATTTCCATTTGGTTATATATGTCACAAGAAAATATTCATATATATCTTTCTTTTTTTCATTAAATGTAAAAATGCAAATACAGACCTAAACGAAATCTCTTTTGTTGTTTGCATTTACAAGTATAATTTTTTTTTTATTAAAAGGTTGGGTTAAATTTATACATTTGGAATCTTTTTTACTATTATTGTTTTAACATGTAAATGAAAAAAACAAAGAAACAATCGAAGCCTAAAAATCTTCAAACTTTTACTTAGACAGATACACAATGTAGTGGTTTGTAATGGTCAAGGAAGAGGCATGAGGGGACATGTCCATGTTTGTATATAGTTTGTGGATAACAATAGCCCGTGGCATGAGTTTGATGAGGTGTAAGTAGATAAGCATGTGTCTGCATACATGCCTTATAATTTTGATTGATTATTTCAATCTTTTTGTATAGTTTGTTATTGGAAGGTTTTTGTTTGTAACATTTGGTGGCTTGTCTTCTAAAGTTGTTCAATAGTTAGGCTTTGACTTGTTGCCAAATACTCGTGTTCGTTTCTTCTTTGGAATTATCTCTTTTACCATACCATCCTTCCTTTCATTTTATTATTTTCTAGTTTCAATATTGCAATGTGGACCTCGAATTTGTAAAATCATAGGTCTATTTGAGTGTACATATATAATATATATATTATGCGCGCAAGGATAAATCACCTAGTGTAGTGTCCCTTGTTAAGTGTTACCTTCTTCTGTCTTTTTGAGTCCTTGGTTTTGTGCTAAACTTCTGTGTCGTTTGCTTAACTCTCTAAGCAATGAAGATACCAATCTGGCCAATACAATCCCGAGAAGCATGAGCAAAGGTCTCTTCACATAGTGTTAACTTTTTTTATAACTTGGATGATTTATTGTGACTGCTAGACAAGTAGATTTTTTTTTTTTTGGATATTTATCTAGGGAAGTCGAACGTACATTTTTTCAAAAAAAAAATGTGGAACGTACATGTTATGGAGGATCCTGATGACAAATAAGACAGAGTTTATGCGCTAGCAAAGCGACTACTCAACACAATTTTTTTTTTTTTTTTTTTTGCATAACTAGATGTCTACACCGTACATATTCTCATATTGAGCATGTAATATGATCCCGTCTCCAAAACCACTTAAAACAATTATCTCTAGGTTTTACCTGATTTTGAGATGATCAATATAATCCAAAAAAAATCCGAAAACAGAGGTTCATCACATAGTTAGCTGTTTTCATAGCTCTGGTAGTTTAATGTGATTGCTTTGTAAAGGTAATGTTGCTATGTTTGTGGAGGATTATCCAGGAAAGAAGAAAGACGAGAAAATCAATAACCTATATACAATATGTGAAATATATTAGGATATTTAAATGCAATGAAATCACATAGTCACGATATATAGAAATCACGTCTTAAAACAATGAATTGATAGATCATAGATTTTGTCAAAGAAAGATATAGATTGATAGTTCTTAGTGTCTTAGATAAAATAAGAAGAAGCAAGATGAGGATCATCGATAGGTCGGATCTTGATAGCACGAGCCTAAACATTGTTGTGGCTTATTCATGAAGATAAAAGACTCAAACAACAAGCATTCTTGCATATTGAAATATAAGACAACCAGTTGGTTTATTCATGAAGGAGATTGCAATGGAAAAGCGTAACACCTAGAGATTAAAAAGAAAAAAAAAATCTAACCACAAAATAAAACCATAGCAGCTAGAAACTAGTTATATGAAAGATCAAACCATAACAGCTAGAGATTTCATAACTTCAAATTGGCCATTAAGCACAACACCACACCATTCAACTTTACCCCAAATCTCACCTCTTTGGCGTCTTTCGAGTGAAATCACAACACATCGAATCTCTCTGGTTACCCTAGACGTATCCGATATAGTAAAGAACACAGCCAGTCCCCCACGATAACTCACAGTGTGTGAGACGTCTGCATTAGGTACCAGTTGTTTGACTCGTTTCACACCTTTCACCTTTGTCCAACACCTTTGCTTTGGTTCACACGCTTTTAACAGAGTATAATAACTATAGTAATTATTAGAATGTGTAAAAGTCCCACATCGCTAGTTTGTGGATATCACACACTAATATATACGGGTTATGGGTCAATCCACTCATTGCCAATTGGTTTTGAGTTGGAAGCCCATGATTCCTAATATGGTATCAGAGCCAGGTTGGTCCAACAAGCGATTTTCCACAAAAATGGTAAGTGGCCCATAAGTTGTCTGTCTTGTTGTGGTCCGAAATGATTGTGCGTTTTCTGCGCTCATCTTGAGGTGGCCTATTAGAATGTGTAAAAGTCCCACATCGCTAGTTTGTGGAGATCACACACTAATATATAAGGGTCATGGGTCAATCCACTCATTGCCAATTGGTTTTGAGTTAGAAGCCCATGATTCCTAATAGTAATACAATATGTTGTCAATGACGCACGCATTATTCCCCCACCACTCAGAATCTAGCCTCTCTTTTATTTCCCATTTATTATCCTTTGGCTCGTAAACAAACCATGTAGGCATGTACTATTATCCATCATGTGCATCTTATCAGCCACCACCACATAATCACTGAACATGCCAATTATCTCCACGTCAGGCTTTATCATCTGAGGCTTCCACATTTGTGTTTCTGTATTAAACACCATGGTATTATACGAGGAATCAATCTCCGCCAACATTACATAAATCTTCCCGTCGATAATGTTAGCTACTCTATAAAACACGTGCATAGGCAAGTCTGGGAGGTGGTTCACCGTGTGAGATCCGCAGTCGACGCTAAAAGCATTCTGTGTGTTGTAATACATATAAAACTATAGGATTTTTAAGTCCGTCTAAACTCCCCATTAGTATGATATTGTCTGCTTTGGGTCCAAGTGTCAAAGCCCGCACGGTTTTTTGTTATTGAGCTCCTTCCCAAAAGACCTCATACTAATGGGAGTTACTCTTGACTTATATATTAAACACTCCTTGTCTAAACTTCCGATATGGGACTTGGATTGCTATCCCAACAAAAACATGTATATTTTCTAATCAACAGCCACATAAGTTCCATGATAAGGCATAGCGGGAAGCCATGGGACAAGGACCAAGCGAAAGCCGTCGGGTTTCTGGAGGAGAGCATACCAACGGGTCTCTTTGGTATTATTGTCGTAGAGTGCAACATAGACACAATGTTCCGCGCAGCCTAACGAGGATCAGGAGAAGTAACAAGTGATCGTAAACTCTTGGAAACGAGGGAGAGTGTTGGATAGTTACATTTCGGTACACGTGCTATGATCTCGACGATGATCTCTTCGGGAAGTGACATCATCCTCAAAGACAAAGACATATTAAAATAATACAAAGATCAAGAACAAATCCCTCTAATATTACATTGATACGTTATACTCCATAAGCACTGATTTTAGGCTCACTGAGAGAAAGAGAGGAATGCACAAAACCCTAATAAAGAAAAGGACCGTCGGTGGATATGCAGAACCGTGCAAGACCTAAAAAGTAAAAAAAATTGCAACTTGTTATGAATAATAGGGTTGTGTGTTTATTCCATAAGAGAGGCAAACCTTATATATGTTACATGATTAAGGTTTAGGTTCAATTCCTAAATGAGCTTAAGCTAATGGGCCTTATAACGGGCATCCACAAATGAGTTCATAACACTCCCCCTTGGATGACCATTATTACATAACACTTATCTTTAATGCGCGTAAGATGCTACCTCATTAAAAACGTTACCAGGAAAACCTAGTGGAAAAAATCATGGTTAAGGGAAGAAGAGTGCAACACGCATATGCTCCCCCTCATAAGTATATGACTTCAAATCTTCGCTTTTACTCCCCCTCATGAGTACATGACTTCAGATATTTGAGACGGCGTAGTCCAGTATGATGAGGAAAGTAGTATCTCGAACCGTCTTGGTAAATAAGTCTTCTAATCTTCACTTGAAACACATTTGTAGCATCACCAATCTTCTTCTCGATCTCAATTATTCATCATCAATACTTCGGGGATCTGATAGACTTTCACGCATCATTTGTAATTAATAATTCCTCCTTAGGTGTCTATCAATTGCGTGTTTCGTTGCCTCATTAAAACCTTGTCATGGAAAAACTCCATGAGAGACAAACCATGATAAGGAAAAAAGAGTACAACCATGCTCATCATCATATATATCCTCCCCCTCGAAAAACATCTTCTTCAAGAGATGCATTTTGAACATATAAATACCACCCTTTTGGGATACATATAAGCATAATCTTAATGAACAAACGTGTATGACTAGCATATAGTCTTACCATGGACTTTTAATCCATAACATCCCTTTTACATAAAATATATGTGATTGCATTTGAACATCAGTTCAAACTCTCTTTTACATTTTCCTTATGCATACGAGTTATTCTTGCTCATCATGAAAATTTACCAACTTGACTTTCTTTCATGTCGTATAAAATTACATCTTTAAATCATGAAAGATATCATAAATTGATTTCATATCCGTTTAAAGTATGTACTTCAGGACCAAGTATATGTGAGCATTCATATGGAAAATCCTCCAATGATCTTTTCAACATAACATCTCTTTATATCATTAATCCTCTAAGGATATTTTCAATGAGTTTCAATGACTTTTGGGTCAGTTAAAGCTTCTGGCACCTATTTCGCTATCATCTGAATTATCTTTTGGACTTCTAGTTCAGATTCCTTAGTCCGAGGATCATTGATAATTCATTGCAAATAATTTCTTTCTCCAGCTGCTTATTTTCTCCCCCTGATGTTGGATAAACTGACTTATTAAAATGATAGTATGGAAACTGTTTGGTTTGACCCTAAACCAATATTATGGAGGGGGGGGGGGGGGGGGGGGNNTGGGGTGGGGTATTATTTTCTCATCGGCTTGATGCAAATCACTTAACCATTTTGTGTTTGAACAACTTCGTGGTGTTTAACACTTGAGACATTATTTCACCAGCATTATCAAATATAAATTTGGAATCTAGTAGATGTGTCCATCAACTATATGTGACCATCAAGTTAATGCGTCCATCAACTCGATGTCTCTATTAGGACCACAAAGCAACTAAAATTTCACATGGTGGGTGATCAGCTCATAAACATCTCTTTGTACAAGTTCCAAATTATTTGGCTGGTGAAAGCCATATCATCAACTTGTCTTCTGAACAAGTTTCATATAAGAAATTATTAGGAAAAAATTTCCTCACTAAATGTCTCCATGAATTTTTCTTTTTATTATATTACTGCACCATTAAACGAGGATGACCAATCCGGTTAAGCCATACAATTAAATTTTGGCAAACTTCTAGTTTTCTCTTCATTAATAAGCTTTCACGGTAAACTTCTGGTTTGTCTTACATTGTTTGTAAACTTCTGGTTACATTTGATCTCATTCTTAAAATAACAAACACATACAAATAACTCAATAAATAATTCTAAAAATCAATCATAAAACGCATAAAACAATTTTAGTAATATAAATTATGAAAACAAATTTCTGTTATTAAAGTAACAATAATTATATTTAAGAGTCATTTATTTCCTTCAGGGACAATAAACTCATCAACTTATTTTCACTTTGACCATATCCTCGTTAATACTTGTAACCACTTCTTTGGCAAACTGTTATCATGGTCCAATGGTAAACATGATTGTCATGATATGTCACTTTTTCAATATAAGATTTTTATATTCTCCCATTCGAGATGATGAAACTTCAGGTTCATCCATCTCGGGCTCGATGATGATCGAAAACCTCGGTTTGGACTTTAGACGTCGTCATAAACACAAAAGGAGACCTCGGTGGAAAACCACATCGGAGATCAGTGACGAAGACATTGACTATCCATATCTCTGCTTAACTAACATGTGATGCAATAAGACTTTCAAAATTCCAAACCAATAGATTTTTGCAAACAATAAAGCATAAGTCGTAAACCCATCATTGACATAACCACAATGACACTCGTAAGAATAAGACATGGCCTGATATATTAATCTTAATGAGTTTACTAACTCATGATGATGTAAAGATAAATTGACATCGTATCCTTTTCTTACTAACTCATGATCATGTAATGATTGTTAAATACTAGATGGAATCATCTGGTTAATTAATTGACGACTGGCATAATAGATCTATAAGCCATATTCAAATTAAAACAACATAATCAAAGCATGAATTCCTAACACATGATCATGATTCAGTAATTAATGATTCAGTAATTATTAGTTAAGCATGGGATGATACTTATCTTAGAAATCAGAGATAATAGACGGACAAGACCAGAGACGTCGTTATGGATGGTAACCTCATCCACATACTCATCATCATCTTCATCCTCATTCAAGCATCCTATACTCTCATCACCAATCTTTAATGGGTCGTCATATTTTTCTCCTCTATCCTCATAAATAATTAGCGCATTCATAGCTCTACCATTTGATTCTATCTCCTCATAATTCAGTCAAAAAAAATTATCCGTATCCCTTTTGAAAACTTCCACATGTAAAGGACTGCACAATTCATTTTTATCCGCACTCGATAGATAACTATCAACATCATCATCATCCACGATATATGAAGGAAACTTTTCACGCACTACTAATGGAATATAGCTCAGTTTCAACTGTGTTGTAACTCTATCCATCCCAATCTTCTTAAATATCATATCCTCTACGGCCGAGTATGATATCTCTTCCATCGTTGATGTCCTAAACGTTATAACATTACTACGTACGTACGTACCGTAGATGTCATTTATAGTTTGATCTACACGTTATTTAAATTTTTTTCTTTTGGAATATGGCTTTTTGATTAAAGAAACTAATCAAAAGTATAGTTTGTCATTTTTTTCTAATATCCGAAATATAGTTTACTTGTAATATAAGAACACAATTAGATTGGCCATTTAAATTTAAGTTTGAATTGTAGTTTCTTTAGATAAATACGTTTTGCAAAATTTTCTTGGTCAGCATCACCCGTTACTCTCAAAAGAAAATATTTTCGTTTCCTCGCACTTATTTTCCATTTCATTTTCCCACCTTCTATAAACGAAGATCATAACCCAAAATATTATAAAACTTCAAGAACAATATCAAAAGCTTTATTAGGAAGCAGGACATATAATAGTAGGAGAGGATGCGTTTACTGCTAGATCTCCTCCTCCACCACAAACAGCAAGGCCTGTCTACTTTGTGCAAAGCCCACCAAGCACAGATGTAGAAACTACCAGGTCAGGTTTTAGCCCGTTGGGCTCACCCGTTAATCGACATGGCCAGGTCAGTAATTACCGTTAATCGAGTTATATTCCACTCCAAGGTCCTCAGGACCATTGAGAAACGGATACACTAGTCTCCAAGTGCATGATCATAGTGATCATGAAGATGAAGATTGCGATGAAATGGACCGTTCCGATGATAAGAGAGGTTGTATAATTTTAATCTTTTTAATTTCCTTAGATTTAAATAAACCTTTATTCCACATTTATT
This sequence comes from Aurinia saxatilis, assembly GCA_900406295.1. Taxonomy (NCBI): domain Eukaryota; kingdom Viridiplantae; phylum Streptophyta; class Magnoliopsida; order Brassicales; family Brassicaceae; genus Aurinia; species Aurinia saxatilis. Next base: position 9,498 of record OVAP01000127.1, on the reverse strand, counting down.
AATATGGTTATGTATATTTGTGACCAAAGACGGAATATAATAAATTGATATATAACCTCAACTGAATATGAAAGAAAAAATCATTTTATTGATTGGTTGTAATCATAAAACACTTTTGGAACATAAGTAAGAAGAATTTCATTATGTTTCTAAACTAACTCGACTATAAAGCATTGAGTCACTTTATTCTAGCTTTCATTCATGTGCTAGGGGAACTGCAAAGGATATGTGCACAATTATCTTTGATAAGAGGAGGAAAGAACGGGTTCAACGACAATAATAGAAAAAAAAAAGTTAAGTCAACATTATTTTTTAACGAATTTTTTTACCAACAACATAATGTATAACTATCTATTTTAATATCGCGACGAATCCTTACAATTTTTTTTTATCAGTTATATCACGAGTCTTCGATATCAATATCATATGATATTCTGTTTCTATCAAGTTTTCAATATCCTATTTCTATCGGTATTTATATTAAATATCGTAGCATGCTCTTTGATAAGAGGAGGAAAAAACGGGTTCAACGGCAATATATGAGGTCAACAATCAGCATCTGTAGTCGACAATGCTTTGCAACATGCGATTTCAGCATTTCCAAACTTGCCAGAGAAAGCTGATTTGCGGAGTTCAGATGTTGATGTGGACAGAAATCACCAACGAACACGTCGTCAAATTCCGTCTCATACAAGTAATATGAGAGATACCAAACAGATGTCTTCGTAAAGCGATACTGGACCAAAAGGAAATATGCATAAAGCATAGATGCTTGAGGACAAAATCAAAATATTGAACAGTGATATCACATGTATTAATAAACGATGACTAATACTTAGACGATAGGTGAAAATTGAATCGGTGATTGAAGACAACGTCGTCATTTTTGTTTCTTTTGGCTAAGGTGTTTGCTCGGTAAAAAAAAAAAAAAAAACTCAAGAACTTCTTTGGAGAAAGATGAAGAAAAAAAAAGCTTTTTTTCAGCGCAGAAGGCTAGGGTTTCGTGCTGATAACATGTTGAAATAAATATAAAAATCTATTTGGTTGTTTCAAATAGATTTATGACCGAAAGTGATCATAACACCTGGAGTCTTAGTTGCATAATTCTAATCTCTTAATTTTTCTTACTAATCTACGATTTAATTAAACATGTACTCCATACTTACTAATATTGTTATATATGTTCTTTGGTGACAGAATATAGTAAATTGATATATAATCTCAAGCGAATTTGCAAGAAATTTTTTCACTTTATTGGATTTGATGTATTCATAAAACACTTTTGGAACATGAATAAGAAGAATTTCATTAGACTTCTAAACTAATTAACTCGATTGTAAAGCATCATGTCACTTTATTCTTGCTTTCATTCATGTGCTAGGGGAACTGCGAAGGATAAGTGCACAATTATCTTTGATAAGAGGAGGAAAAAACGGGTTCAACGGCAATATATGAGGCCAACAATCAGCATCTGTAGTCGATAATGCTTTGCAACATGCGATTCCAGCATTTCCAAACTTGCCAGAGAAAGCTGATGTGCGGAGTTCAGATATGCATCCATGAACGTTGAAAAGAGATTTCCAACATTTTTCTAGGTCGCTAGGATACTCCGGTGGAACTTGTGAGCGTGGTGGTGATGGTGACCCATGAGCTACTCTAGGATTGATAAAAACTGCAACACATAAGGCTAGAACTAAGAGTGAGACAATAGCTCTTGGATTGTTTCCCATTTTTCTTGTCTTCTTCTTTTCTTACTTCTTTTTTTTTCTTTGGTGTTTGGATGATTTGGTTAGGAACATCTGCTTAAAATTTATAGGTTGGAGAGAAAAAAGAAAACCAAAACTGTATTAAAGTTTGTAATAAATTGGAAACAATTAAAAGTTTATAACATAAAGTATAAACAACAGAAAAACACTAAAAGCTTTTCAAAAGTAACTCATGATATTTTAATTCTCTAGTTTGACTAAATTTCTACTTCTACTAAAGATATAATAAGTTATATGGGTAATACTACTAATTACCTCTAGAAGGTGTAACGATACAAAATGATATTAATTTGTTGGAAAAACTATAATCATAAAATATTTTAATAATATACTTTCTCATTCAACTAAATTTTGCTTTTAAAATTAGTTAAGGCCTAAATGAAAAATCTACATTTATTTTTTCTTTTCTTTGTTAGCGTCATTCTTATATTAAAGTTAAACTGCGATTACAATCAAGAAAAATTGGGTATTTGTTGTAAAAAAGAATCCGCTCTAAAAAAGATGAAGCAAATTATAAAACACAAACACAAAGCAGTAAATAGAGAGGATACAAGGTTACAATTATAGATGATAACCATGCGCTCATTCGAAATGTCCAGGTCTCAACCACAAGAGGTGAGTGACGAGGTTTTGAGCTCGTGGAGCCTTAGTGGCTGAGTTTTGTAACTTGTTTTCCACTAGGGAGAAACTTGATGACAATATTCTCTTCGAGCGGGAGAAAAGAGTCTGACCTAATTCGGTTTCAATCTAATTTTTTTGGGAGGACTTTGTGAGATCTTTCACAGGTATTACCATGTACTCCTATACAACTCTAGAGCTCGCCTCTTCCCTAGGAAGCTACGATCTCATTGGCACGGACCTTTTAGAGTAAAGGATGTCACACGAGACATACTTCACAGTGAATGGTCAGAGAGTAAAACCCTACTTTACAGAAGAAGAAAACAAGGTTTCACCCATGATAACCTTTCACAAGCCACCACCACTGGAGAACTAAAAATCTCCAAACCATGTCGAGCAAACCGACATTAAACAAAAGCGCTGAGTGGGAGGCAACCCACTGGTATATCTTAGATTAAGTTTACTTTTAATGCATTTGTTCGTGTCTCAGGAAATAGGATTCAAGGATTCAACCACTAAGCGACTACTCAAACATAGCAAAAGTATACATAAACATAATGAAAATTGCTTGTATTAAATAAAGGTTCAGAATGGATTCTCTGGAATGCAGAGGTTACAAACTTCTTCCTTAAAGAAATGATCAAAACAAATAAAACAAAGAAACTAAGATAAACTGATAAACTTTTAGCCTGGATGCCTGGAAGCTTTAGAGAGATTTCTGATGCTTCTCTCGGACTTCAATCTTCTATTTTTATAGGGGAGAGGGTCGAGATGTTGGTCGAGATAAATCAGGAAGAATATTTGGATGAGAATCCAAATATTTGTGCGTATATTCACTTGATCGATTGGTCGTAGCTATCCTGACTGATCGACTGAGATCTTTCAACACGTTTCTGAAGATTCAGTATCTTCTGAGTTTATCTCCAACGTAACCAAATATTTCTCCAAATGCAACGGTGTATATCTGAATTTGTTCTCAAACCTTCTTTGACAAAATGGGCTTTGATCGATCAGTGGGCCTCTGGCCCGGTTGATTGGACCTTCATGTCTTGTGGGCTTCTGGATACTCCTTCAGTAATTTAAGCTTAACTTCTTACTCCTGAGGGCTAATGACTCGATTCCAAGCCCATGTGAAAGCTATCTCACGTGGCTTGATTGTCCTAACTCCTCACTTTATTCCAAAATAAACATCTCCTTCATTCGGGCCTGAACTTCTGATGTTGACTTGTTGGATTTGGTGGAAAATGCCCATTTACAACTTAAAATGCATTGTTTTCACAAAAATACATTGCAAACAGAAAAATATGAAATTTAGTAGTTTATGCTTCAAATTAAATAGTTTCTTTAATAAAAACACCAAAAAATCATATCGAAAAGCGGTAAAATATCATCACTATCAAATCCCCCAGACTTAGCTTTGTTCGTCCTCGAACAAACACATGCTAAGAAGGGAAATAAGTTTGAAAAGTTAGGAACTCGCTTACTTGTACCACAACTTAGAGGCGCAGCTTTGTGATGGTCATCTCTACAATCCTACCAAAAGTTCTCGTCTCATACTCTCACCACAACTCCCCCAACTGGTCCAACAGGAATCTCAACTTGCAAATACCTTAAAGGTACCAAAATTCTGACTCTCTACATTCATTTATTTTTCATGAGCTTTCTTACTGGAAAATATCAACTAGGTAAAACTGGTTTGGTGTATAATGAGAGGGGGCTAATATTTAGAGGTGAGGCTAGTGTGTTTAGGGTTTACCATACTCAAGAGAAATGCGATATGTTTGCAAAAAAGAAAGAGAGATCGGACCGCTTGATGACACATTTTTCCAATCACTCTCTCCTTAGCTCGGTTTGTTCCTCCCCCAGACTTAGATTCTTCAAAGGAATCTAAAGTCTTCTTGATCCTCCTCGTACACCTTTAAATGTTTTCCACCTTTCTTCATTTTGATCCCTGATTTCTCTAGCCTTTTTGCTACACAAGTATAGATTATAAAGCTTCCTTTTTTTTTCTTTTTTTTTTAAAATGAAGCTTTCACCATATAGAGCAAGGCAAAAATTTTACTCTGCTGATGACGACCCTCCAGCTCGCGACGATGAGGTACTCCGCACAAATGGTGACACATGTGCCTTATTGGCCACCCGTCACAGCTGCTTGGTTCCACCAAGCCGTGGGGACCTTTGGTTACGCACCAACATATTCAAGTCCACTTGTTCGATTCGTGACAAGGTTTGCACCTTTATTATTGACTCCGACAGCAGCCGTAATGTCATCTTCGCTGAGGCTGTACAGAAACTGGGATTAGCGGCCGAAGTTCATCCCACACCGTACTCGCTCGCCTGGATTCAAGAGGGTGTCATGGCCCATATCACTCATCGGGCTCATGTTTCTTTTTCTATTGGTCCACACTACAAGGACATGACTTATTGTGATATCGCGCCTATGGATATTAGTCACCTTCTCCTTGGCCGACCATGGGAATTTTATCGTAAAATTGTTCATGATGGGGCTATGAACACCTATCGTTTTATTTGGGAAACACACCAAATCCTGCTTTTGCGAACGCCGGAGCCTTCACTTCAGGAGACACTAACGGTTCCTTCCCCGTTAACCTTGCCTTCTCCACGACCATTTATTGGCCATGGAAAATTGATGTGTTCCTCGGCCGCTCTTGAGCATGAGTTTCTTCTTGAGGGATTGCCCTTTGCGCTCGTTGGTTCTTTTGCTGGTTCAGACACGTCGACTACACCTCCGACTCTTCTCTCGTTATTACACGTGTTCAACGATGTGTTTCCCGTGGAGCTTCCTACTGGCTTGCCACCCCTGCGTGACATTTCAACATCAGATCGACCTCATGCCAGGGGCCGCACTGCTGCATTTCAATGGACAGAGGAGGCCACCGCTGCGTTTGAGGTCATCAAGGCAATGCTTACAACGGCCCCCATTCTCGTCCTCCCCGATTTTTCTCTGCCCTTTAAGCTTCATTGCGATGCTTCTAAGTTGGGTATTGGGGCTGTCCTTAGCCAACAGGGCAAGCCTGTTACTTTTTATAGCGAGAAACTAGCCGGAGCTCGTGGCCGTTATAGCACGTATGATGTGGAATTCTATGCCATTGTACAATCTATTAAACATTGGCGCTGCTACCTCATTCATTGGGAATTTGTTCTGTTCACCGATCATGACGCCCTTCGTCACTTGGATAATCAAGCCAAAGTCTCCGCATGTCATGCTTCGTGGATTGCTTTTCTACAACAGTTCACATTTTCCATTCGACACCAGTCGGGTAAGACTAATCGTGTCGCTGATGCGCTCAGTCATCGTCACTCTGTGCTTACCATTATGCATACGTCCGTCTCGAGTTTCTCTTCCTTTCCCGACTTGTATGCTTCGGACCCTTATTTTGGCCGCATTTTCGCTAATGCTACCTAAGGAGTGTCACGGGATTTCACCCTCCATGATGGCTTTCTATTTCGTGGTTCCTGTCTTTGCATTCCCATGTGCAGTTTGCGGTACCAGATCATTAGTGAGTGCCACAATGAGGGCCATGTTGGGAGGGATCGGACATTGTTGCTTGTGTCCGAGTTGTATTTTTGGCCGTCACTTCGCCGGGATGTGGCTCGTTTTGTCGAGCGCTGCCGTGTGTGCCATTTGGCTAAGGGCAAAGCGTCCAATGCAGGCCTCTATATGCCTTTACCCGTTCCTACACAGCCTTGGACCGATGTTAGTATGGACTTCGTGCTTGGTCTACCTCGTACTCAACGGGGCTTTGATTCTATCTTTGTTGTCGTGGACCGTTTCTCCAAGATGGCACATTTTATACCTTGTAACAAGACTACATATGCTCTCAATGTTGCTCTCCTCTTCTTCCGCGAGGTGTATCGCATTCATGGGCTGCCTTGTTCGATCGTGACTGACTGCAACACTCGCTTTCTTATTTACTTTTGGCGTTCCCTGTGGAAATTGCTCCACACTTCCTTGGATATGAGCTCAGCATATCACCCCATGTCGGATGGCCAAATTGAGGTGACTAATCGGAGTTTGGGTAATCTCTTGCGATGTCTTGTGGGAGATAATATCAGGTGCTGGGATTCCAAACTCCCACATGCTGAGTTTGCTCACAATCATGTTGTGAATCAGAGTCTTGGCTATAGTCCTTTTCAGGTTGTTTATGGGGTCCTTCCTTGGGGTCCTCTTGATTTGGCGCCATTGCCTGATTTGACACGACTACATGGGGAAGCAGTCGATTTTGTCTCGGGTGTTCAGAAGATTCATGCTCAGGCTCGTGACAATTTAGAGCTTACTGCGGCCAGATACAAGGCTGCGGCGGATGCTAAACGACGCGAGGTTGTTTTCGAACCAGGGTACTTGGTCTGGGTCGTTATGACCAAGGAACGTTTGCCGGCGGGAGAGTACAACAAGCTCAGGTCGCGCAAGCTCGGTCCTCTTGAAGTTCTTGCTCGCATTAACAACAACGCTTACAAGATCAAGATTCCGGCACACATCAACACTTTGGATGTCTTCAATGTTAAGCATCTCTACCCCTTTAATGGTGACAATGTTGTGCCGGATTCGTGGTCGAATCCTTCTCCACCCGGAGGTACTGATGCAGGGCAGGACATATGGGCCTTGGGCCTTGATCGATAGGAGCTTGTGGGCTTCGCAACCACCATCAATAAACCGTCTTTTCCCTTATCATTCTGTTTCGAATATCTTCATGTGTTTTAGTTGATAGATTTGGTTTTATCTTTTATTCGTTTCTGCTTAGTTTATATAGCGATCAGATGATCATTTGTCGGATACGCTTGATTTTGTTATTGAATTTTAAGAGCTTTTCTTAAGTACTGGAAGGAGTACTTCCTCGATTCCTCTTTTGATCTCTATTTTACAGCTTTAAAACAGAGCCTATCCTCTCTGTTTTTATCCTCTCTGTTTCTCGCGACCAAAACAGAGCTTCATCACCTTCGCCTCACTCTGCGTACCGACCCATCTATAGCTTCCCCTCGCTATCAACATCTCAAAGATAATGAAATATTACGTTCTAACCGCAAAGCACTGATTTTAGGCTCACCGAGAGAAAGACCGTGGGTGGACATGCACAGCCCTATAATATTGGTTTAAAAAAAAAAAAAAGAATACTTCCAGTATTTATTGTTCCTTTTTTAATAGAATATTTCCTTTATTTATGGGAAAATTTTAATAAATACCACTTTTAAAACCCTCCTTTTCAAAACTACCACTTTTTGTATATTTGCAAAACTACCATCATTTATTAAAACCATTTTTTTTATTACAAATTACAGATTTGCTAGGATTTAGGGCTTTAGGACTTAGGGTTTAGTAAAATTGAGTTTAGAATTTAGGGTTAAACCCTTATAAAATTAGGGTTTAATTTTAATAATTATTGGGATTTAATTTTTGGGATTTAAGGTTTATATTTTAAGGAGTTATGGTTTATTAGCGGTGGAAAGGCTTTTTGGAGTTTAAGATTTTAGAGTTAAGGGTTTTAACCCTATATCTTAAGCCCTAAAATCTTATAAATAGTTAATATTTAAATATGATCTATCGGTGTCTAAAATATAAAGCACTTATATCAATTGATAATCTTATAAAAATACTCAATTTTGTGTGCATTAACTTAGACGTCTATCGGTGTCCAAAATATTAGTTTTTGCATAACTTGGATGGTTAACTGTGATGGCTTGATATATATAAAAGTTGTTATTGAATGTAGTTATGGTTCACACATTCCAGTTTCTCAATTGTCGTTCATATTTTTCAGAAGATTTATGCTCTCTCTCTTTCATTTTAAATGATGTTTATGGATTTTTTTTTTTTTTCAATATAATTGATGTTTTAAGTTTTCTATTCAAAATTTATTGTGTTTTTAGTGTTTTTGACTGTTTGAATTATGCAGATTGATTTGTGTCTGGTTAGATGATTTTGGAATTGGTTAAAACATGTTTTTTTAGATGAAATAAAATTTTCAAATGATGTGAAAAAGCCTAAAACAGCAAATATAATGAAGCAGAGGGAATGTTAAGAACCAGAACGTTGCTTAAAATCAATAGTCTGAGTTTAACTGTAATATGTGAGTATGCGGTCTTTAAAACATAATAATGCTTATAGAAATCACATGAGAAATTGCTAGCAACAAGCGAAAACACAACCAGTTGGTTTAATCACTAGGAGATTGCAATGTAAAAGCATAACATCACACCTAGAGATTTAAACAAACAAAACTTCTAACTACAACTAGAAGTTATAGGAGGGATCATAACATAACATGTAGAGATGTCATTAGGGTAAACTGGCCATCAGTCACAACATCACGCCGCTCAACTTTACCCCAAATTTCTCCTCCTTGACGTTGTTCAATTGAAATCTCCACACACCAGATGGTGTTGGTTTGGCTCAAATCGTATGATAAACTCAAGAACACAGCCAGTCTCTCACCGCAACTCACCGTTTGTGACGACCATTGTGCTTCCGCTCCCTCAGGCAACAACTCTTTTGCCTCAGGCAACAATTCTTTCACACCTTTCACCACTCTCCAACACCTCTGATAGATATCATACGCTTTTAACGCCTTATTCTGCTCATCGTAGTAGAACAATATCTCATCAACGACGCACGCATACTGCCACTCCTCGGAATGTAGCATCCCCTCAGTTTCCCAAATACCACTCTTTGGCCCGTACACAAAGCTGTTCTTATAATCACTCATGTACATCTTATCAGCCATCACAACACAACTAGAGTATATGGCACTTATCTCCATGTCTGGTTCTGTCACTTGAGGATTCCACATTTGTGTTTCGGTATCAAACACCATGACCCTATTATACAAGAGCCCACTCTCCGACTTGATCATTCCGATTACATAAATCTTCCCGTCGATGAAGTCAGCTACTTTATAAATCATGGGCATAGGCAAGTCTGGGAGGGAGTTCACCGTGTGAGATGTGCAGTCCACGCTTAAGGCCTCGTGAATACCAAACACATATATCTTCGAACCAACAGCCACAAAGGTTCCACGATAAGGCATAGCGGGTAGCGACGGGATAGGTGAAATGGATATCGTACTAGCACGAGAACTAACACAAAGAGTGGCACAGA